>CM029271.1:33830423-34045412 GCA_016920895.1 Vaccinium myrtillus | reverse complement strand
GACTTGTTGGTTTGATGAAATATATGATGACTTGGATTAGCATGATCTGATAATGACAAGGATATAATAATTGAAGTGATGACAAGGATATAATAGTTGAAGTTTTACTCTATTTGGATGTTTCAGTTTGTTGTTCTAGTATAAAATTTCCATTTAATTTAAGGTGGCCCATAAAAGATGAAATCAATTTCAAAATTGAAAAATAAAAAGGGGAAGAGAAAAGGAAAACAAAAAGAATGGACTCATTAAACTTGATGTGCATTTTGTTGCTATATTATGACTTGTCGATTGTCTGAAGACCTCTTAAAAAAGAACCTGTGCAAAATTTTGTTCAGGATCACATATTTCTTTCTTGGGTACTAAGCAAACCAAAAAGAACATGCATGCAATGAGTCTCAATATACACCACATAGGGACAAACAAGAGCAATGGAAACTTGTGTAACTTTTCAAGGAGAAGGACTCGCTTTCTATGCCTAGCAACAGTGGGAGTATGAGATTAGTGAAACAGGCTTTGTTTATCCTAAGCATTACGGTGCAACCAGATAACAGTTTAGTTAGCTTACATAATTGACAAAACATTGTAGTTTTAGCCTCTTGTATACTTTGTAGTTTTAGCCTCTTGTATACTTTGATTCGCCATAAAATAGCAGCGTTTGACCGACTTAGTCGTTTCAGCCAGCTCAGCACCTAACCACTTAACAACTTGATCAACCGACTTAAAACTCAGTTAATAAGAACCCTAATTGAAGTATTTTCAATTTATAATAAAATATTAAGGCTGCACAAAAAAATCGATGAACCGTGAATCCGGTCTGAACCGAACCGATCCACTCGTTTTGGATTCTAACCGTGGATTAATGGTCCGAACACGGATTCAAAAAAAATAAACCATGACTCGCGGTCCGGACACGGATTTTTTATTTTGAAACCGTGGATTAACCAATCCGGACCGTGAGATTTTTATTATATACTATAATTTTACCACTTTTATAAATAATGTCAATTTGATATAGAATTATATTGTTATCTCCTATAAATATTGTCAATTTGGATTGGACTTTGATGTATTTCACTACCTTGCATTTGTATTGGACTTTGATGAATTCAGTAGTAGTTCAATGTTTTTTTTTTTGTGTGTTAAACTGCCTTTGTTTCTATTCCACTATGTCATTGAACTAGCTACATGCTTCTACTGTTGCTTGTTTAGGGCTGGTTGTGCCTCCATCACATACTCCATCTAAGATCTCTCTGTTTTCTATTTTGGATTTTTTAGGATTTTATTTTGATCAAATTGTTTGTTATTTATTTTCGTATGACATGTAATCTGTGGATAAAACCAGAGCTGATCCGTGACTCGCGGATCGGATTGGAACCGGACCGTGAGACTTTTGGTCCGGACACGGATTGTATTTTCTAAAAACCGTGACTCGCGGATTAGGATTGGATTCATGCCAATCCGATCCGATCCGATCCGATCCGGACCGTGTACACCCCTATAAAATATGGTTACACCAAATGCGCATCGCATTAGCGCCTACTTTGAGATTTTACACAAATGATCGGAGTTGCTCTTTTGGTTAAGATATTGTTTTTGATGTGTGTGTAAAAAAACAAACTTAATTAGATATCGGTAAAAGTTTGATCAATTCGTTTAAATTTCTATGCTCGAATTGTATGGACCAAAATGTTATCAAAATGATCGAGCAATTACCAGTGCCCGAATGAACTAATTTCTTGCACACACCCTTTAACATAAATATAAATAATATTAAGCGGTTCCCAACATTTGCAATTGGTGTACACCATTTGCCGCGTCATCAGGGACGGAGTTAGGAATCTTACTACGCAATGGCGATTTTTTTTCCAAAATACTTTAAAGGGGCGAGTCTATATAATTCATGGAAAAAAATTTATTTTTCTATATAATACTAGAGGTTTTTCTTTTTTCTTGCAAGGGCAACGACCCCTACTAACCCCCTCTGACTCCATCCCTGCGCGTCACCCCCGCAGCCATTTCTTTTTTAATTCTACCCACAAATGACAAAGGCTAGTACTGTTGCTACTCGCACAGCCAAAATGTGCAAACAACTGTGCGTCTTAGCCATCGATTTCAGCGATGGTTTACATTTCATCTCGACAACTCCAAATTTGAGTGGGAGTTGCCGAGATGAAATATGGACCGTCGATTGCTAAGATCAATGGCTGTAACTTGTGATTGTGTGCGCACTTGGTTGTGCGCCAATAGAATTTCTAAAATGAACTTACCTTAGAAGAAGTGATTGTGTGCGCACTTGTTTGTGCACCAATAGAATTTCTAAAATGAACTTACCTTAGAAGAAGACAATATTTTTTTTGTACGGATATAGAAATGAAAATTTTAAAATAGAAGTGAGCAATATATGCTCTAGACAATAACACACTTTTTCACTCACTAAAAAGGAAATCTTAGAGTGCCGTGAACACGACAAGTAGCACGAATTGATTGGTTTGTCAAGTAGGATTTTGAATGAAGCAATTTACCTAATCATAACTCTGATACCCATAAATTTTGCTTTTATTTGATCTCTAGCATCTTTTTTTTTGGTTAAATATCTCTAGCATCTTTATTTTCACGACAAAACAAAGAATCTTGTTGCCTATACTCCTTAACTAGCGTAAAACCCATGCTATGCACAGGTAATTTAAAATAACATGTTCAACTACAAAATGTGGAGATGTTTAATGTCTTAATCCAAATGAGAGTTGCTGAATTACTTTTTTATTGAACTATGAAATTTTGGATAATGCTATGGGTATGGAGGATGTGCCCAGAAAATTTACAGATCTAATGTGGCCAATGAGTTGGCAAAATAAATGGGGCCCACTCTTATTTTTTGTTCAAATTTAACCCCAAATCCTTGTCTACTTTACTCATGTGAGAATGTCGTTTGTTATACCAATCCATGCATACTCTTGATTGCTGTAAAAAATCGAGGAAGAAAAACAAAACAAAAAAAGGCCAGGAAGAAGGTAGTTTAATTTGCCATGGAATCCTTCAAAACTTCAAATTAGAGTAATTTTTGGAATTAAAATCAAAAGCAGAATCATAAAAATTTAAAATTGTCTTGCTCCTTGGCATTAACTAAACTTCCCTGGCCATGTAAGTACTTCCCAGTTCAGGGAAACAAGAAAATTTTACCCAACCAACATATTAAAGAACACCATTTTATGTTCGCTAGGTTCTTCTGGATTTTGTGGTAGGGTTTTCTTTGGTTTTTATAGTTTCGGTTGGCGTCTTGCCTTCTGGATGCTTTTAGGTCTCAGGTGGCTTATGCCAGTGTGCCCTTGATCATTTTAATTTTTGTATCTTTATCAAGGTTAATAAAAAAAATTTGCTGAGCAAAAAAAAGAAGTAATTGAAGGATCCCGGATGCGTGCACTACTTTGCTTTTTCTTCTTTTGACTAGCAAAAAAATTATTAAGGAAAACTTGACAAATGGTACATCAAATTAGAGAGACAGGGAGGGGAGGAGACTCCAACGAAGGGCGGCAGAACTGGCATCTCCAACTTTGTTTAAATGGCATCTCCGTTGTTCATCTTGAAATGAAATTTTACGTGAAGGATCTTAAATGTGCACAATTTAATACCTACGCACGAAAATGGACCGAACAACATCAAAAGGAGCTTAACGACTTCAAGCTCAACTGTTAGTTGAAGTAAAAACTTTGATGTTCTTGTATGGGTTAATATCCATAAAATATAAAATCATACGACCCATCCCAGCATATCCAATATTTTTGACAAATCCAGTAAAATCGACATTGTAGATAAAGCAAGCTATACTTTTTTTTTAATTTTTTTTTGAGAAAATAGATAGAAATATCATAGATAAACGACCATACAAAGTCCCAAGATCCAAAGGTACCTAAAAGCAAGATAAAAAATAAACAACATTAGTTACAACATTAGTTAGGCTGAAAAGAAGATCTATCACCGATGTCCGGGTGAGGAACAAAAGAGGTTAGAGTATGCTTAGCAAGAATATGAGCCATTTGAACATGCTAGCGCGCAACCTTCGAAATTCTACTAAACGACAGCTTTGCCACTTCCGTTGCCAGATTACGCAACAAAAATATGTCATGGTGATAACACTCAGTCTTCCCCGCGATCTGCATAATAGCATTGAAACAATAAAAAAAAAAACATGAACCACATTATAATTTTGATTTAAAGCTCATCTAATAGCTTCATAACAGGTTTGAATTTCAGTTTGAATAGACGTCGAGCTAAATGAAGATAACGCCTGCAAGCTATACTTTGTTTCCTATGATCATAGTCTTCAAAATAGTTAAGAAAATTAAAAGTAGGGTTCCTTATAGACTGAAACTTCCGCGCAAATTATTAAAAAATTCCCATAGCATGCTTGGTAGTCAGTCCTTGATTCTTCACGAAGAAAATGTAAACTGAACAACTCTAGTGGGGCAGTGTGCCAAAGAACATTTCGAAAATTAAAAAATAAAAGCGGTAAGAATTATGAATATGGCGGTCTACTACCATGAAGGAGATCATAAAAATACCTCTTGATTCTTTGGCGTTCGAGATGATCATGACGATGAAATGATTGGACACGTTGGTTTTCCATTTCTAGTTTGCTTGCCGATCGGTAAATTTTAATATTAAGTTGCACATAAATACCCTGTGCAAGTACTTTCTTCCTCTGTATTCTTCATCACAAATTGAAAATGAGGGAGAGAAGGTCCCAAGAGATCTTGCGATGAAGAATAGAGAAGGGTCCTATTTGCTCGGAGCCAAACAGATCAGCACCGTCCATTACCGAACTGATCTGCGCTATTTATTGCCAAGCATGGCATACGTTACCTAATTGTGATAAGGCCCCATTCTACTCACAACCAAAGTTAAGCCAATTATCTCAGCTATTGAAATCATGATCCAAACAGAGCCTAGTTTGTAGCGTGATTCCCGTCTTTCTGAACTGGATATTTGTGGGAAGCACAACACATGCATGTTAACAAGGTAAGGAGTTGTACTCATCGCCGGCAGAAATTTGAGTTTAGCTACGAGTTAAGAACCCTCTACGCTCCCATGGATGTGTCTAAACTTCTTAGGACATAACTCTCAAGTCACAAATGATGAAGCAGAATCTTTCGGATATCGTAGAACCTGTGGAAGTGGAAGTATTGCATTCATACGTGGAAAATTGTCTCCATGTTTCAATGCACTCACCCACGGATAGGTATGATGATACGATGAGAGCTCAAAATACGTAAAACACGAGAGACAAGCAAGCATATTAGAACGACTGAATGAAAGAAGCTTTGGATCATTATCTTGTTGTGCTTGATATAGTCAATTGGTGCAACGCCTGAATGAAAGAAGTATGGTAATATGCACATAAATCAAAATGATTATTGGGTCTGCCCTCTCTGATGTCTTTTGGCTTTGATTTGAGGGCATGATTCCGCAGCAAACGCGACGGTATAAGGGGACCACTGTTTTAATGGTATTCTTGAGCAACCACTTTTGTGCATTCATTGCCAAAGGTTAGGTCTGTTTCCAATCCATCTGTTTCAGTAGTATTCTGGGAGCAGCCACTTTGTTCATTTATTGCCAAAGGTTAGATCTGTCTCTTATTCATCCCCCGCCCATACCCCCAATTATTGGGGACTTAATGGGTTATGTTATTTTTTATTTTTTTATCAACTTTTTTTTTTTGTTGTTTTTATGTTATTGATCCAAACCTGCTATTTTTTTTTTTTGCTGCTGCTTGATATAGTCAATCTAGAGAGAGGGGAATTCAAGATGTTTTGACCGCGATGATAGCCCATTGTTCACTTTGTTTAGTTGAAAGTCAAGGAAATACAAGCCTGCCCCGTATACATAGACATGTTAGGATGAATGAGAGGAAGACAGTGGCAAGGGCGGCGATGGGGAAGATAACGATAGAGCAGCTCTCAGACCTAGTCCTTTCTCAACATGACTGGGCAGATTTGTTCCGAGAGAGAGAGAGACACCATCTCATAGAAAATTCAACCTCGATAGACTGTCGCTGGTTGCACACTCTACACACCAATCACCAAATGACACCCTCGCTACAATTGGTCCAGACACCAAAGCAAGATTATTAGGTCCCACTTCATGAACCAATCATGCAGCCGCTCCGCATTCAATCTCTCCTTAGGCAGACCAACTTCAACATTATGCCGTTAAGTGTTCCTCCAGATATGCCACAAAGAAACTGAACGTGCAAAACAACCTAATTTCTCATCGATTAGTATTTGCAGGGTCCTTTTACAACAGTGCAATAGGCATCACACTTTTTGTCCAATCACAAATGGGATTTAGGTGAACAAATTCAGACTCTATATCATATGAGTAAATAATGCAGGACTCAGAACTCAATCAACATTTCACATCTCTGATAAACAGGTATCCCCTCCATTCAATTGTTCACATCCTAAATTGGAGAGACAAACAACGAAAGTACAGCCAGAGGGAAATGAAACCTTTCATACTCCCTTGGGTTTATAAGCAGTAAATCCAACTATGTAGAGCAAAACTAAGGAACTTTTCTAGGCTCAGTGAGATCAAGATGTCAGCAACAGAATATATGTGGCACAATAGCATGTATACGCCCCTGCCTGGGTAGGTCTAAAGTGGCCCGCACTGGGCAGGTTCTCGAGTTACCCAAAAGAATAAATATTAGTAGCAAATGGGGAATAGACAAGCAGAATAATCTCAAAAATTAATCGAATAACAGCCATGCAGTCTTAGTCTATGAGACCAACAAAGAACACTTGGAACAAAAACAAGAATTTAGTATGCCACATGGCTCGAATTGTCCTACAATTGATTTAGGCTTCTACAACATTTTTTGGAAGTACTTTCAAGTTGTAAACATACGATAAACAGAGTATTATTTCCAACAATATACATGCACAATAGATTTGTAGGGACCATTACGAGCAATTTTTCTCATTTGTCTTTTCAATACTCCACCCTCTTTAGTTTTTTTGTTTACTTTTTCTTGTAAGAGGGAAAATTTTAGGGAACCAATAGTCAAAACATTCGGTATCAGTTGGGATCGCTTTCACCAAAAGTCAAAACATTTGGAACAAAGACTGTACCATGTTTTTGACTGTGCAATCCCAAATGATAGCACTAAGGTTATTTGCATTTTCTAGTAACACAGACCTCAACACCAACTTAAATGCAACCCCTATAACCACTAGATTAACTCAACAGCAACCCATTTACAGGAAATACATGCTGCAGAAGCAGCCAATCTATCTAATGCTAAAAAAAAACATGCAAACCAATGGTTCTCCAAACACCACTTCATTAGCAACAGTACACTAGTTGGACATCGTTCTCATCCAACAGCTTTAAGTGGTACACTTGATGGGGCAGCTACAACTTGATACTATTATACATCTGTTCTATTAAAAAAAACCTCAAAACGTTTCAAAAAACTAATACTACAACAGCCTAAGTTCTGATAGTCAGGACAAGAAAAAAGAGCCTGTTATCTTATAGAACTTACCTTCATACAAAACAAAATATAGGGAAAAAAACAAGCAAGAGAAACTTAATAGCAGCTCAGCCCTGCATCTAACTCTATAATCTGTATTTGTATGAACTTATGGTCGCCCCCCCCCTTTGGTTCCTAAGCATTTGACTACATTTTCCCCCCCTTCGTCACTTTTTCGAGTGTGCGTTTTTCTGATCTTTTGAGGGTAGCTGACTTGCTTGTCTTCAAATATAACATCTCTAAAAAACCAAACCAGAAAAACACCAACCCAACATTCCATAATTATCCGGAAACTCTAAGGTTGGATTTTGCTAAAAAAAGAGAACCATGCCTCCATGAAGGAGGGGGTTGGGCTTCATGTTCTATAATTGTAATCGAGAAAAACAGACGGTAAGTCTTCTGCCTTTTATCTACGATGGAAAAAAAGAAAATCCGGGTGATTGACCTGAAGCAGAGTTACCCATTTCTCAGCAGCCTGCAAGAGTGAATTCAACAGTAGTTGATCACCATTAGGCGTCCACAAGGATCCCTTGAACTTATACGAAGCAAGGCCAAATACTGGTAACGAAATCTTGGGTACTCCATCCATATCTCTGGAATAAGTCACACCTGGGGCCTGAGCACTTTGAGTACCTGCTATGATCAAAACAGAAATTATGATTCGAAAGAAGGGGGAAAAAAAAAAAGGGGAACCGAACATGCCCAAGGCCGTGACAACATTAGGAAAGACTTCTCATGTAAGTTGGCCTGGAGTTCAGAGAGGAAGCAAGAGGGGTTGGGCATATATCTATACAAAAAAGTTGCAAGTGACTAAGGCATCAGCACAAAATAGTTGTCTAACAAAAGTGAGGAAGACAAAGTTCATCAGCTGTATAAACAACCATGTTTGAGAAGGGAAAACTACACAATCACAGACAAATTATGCTTAATGACAAACTTGCAGCTCAGTAAATTGCAAATAAACAACTCCAAAATAAACCATGAACAACAAACCAACTGAAGCAAAAATTCTGGGTTACCTGACAATGGCGTATGAAGAGAATGGAAAGTCAGGAAGCAAGCATCCACATCTTTAAACGTTGGACCCATCGGTATTCTGTAAATAGGATACCTAAAAGAATAACATCAGCTAGTGCGTCAAATTTTGCATGTGTGTGCACGCGCGTGTATGGGTGGGTTTAAAGGCTAAGAAACAAGGTATGATAATTATACCAGGCCACAGACATCCAACTGGAAGATAGTATATCACAACTTCTTAGTGAATTCAGCCAAGGGAAACCGATGGCGGATATCTGTGCCAATGGAAGACAAGGAACCATAAGGAAATATACCACATCAAAACACAATAGGAGACTCCTCGAGAACTTGTGTACTAATGCTCGAATTGTTCCAAATGAAATGTTTTTGCCAAAGTGAAAAGAATATATTACCAAAAAAATTAGTTGCATCAAACAGATGTAAAACAACTGATGGAGTAAGCATACATAATCATGACCATGATCAGGTGCAATTGATTTGCACGTCTCGAAACCACGATCAATTGCCATTGATCGGGTGCAATTGATTTTATTTTATTTTTTGGAGATTTTTATAAAGAATATTGGTCCTACTTTGACAATTTGAAACCTTTTTGAATTCCCAAATTTTTTTTCCCATTTCCTAATTTTTTATTGAGTTCCCTAAACATGGGTTTAAAAAATAGAATTTTTGGCCTGTACATAGCACCAAAGCGAGACATTCGGATTCCAGTCTTAAAACTGTTTAAAAAAAAGGATCTTTTTTTGGGTAAATTAAAAAATAAATAAATAAATCTTTTCCTTATACCAAAAATGTAACTTTGATAAGTTCTCTTCGAAAGCTTTCGTTTGATAACAATTAGTATTCAACACCACTTTGAACTTTAACAAAAACTAGTTTATATGAAAATATTGTTCTCCCGAGAACAATATTTTACGTCAAAACAAATGGCCCTAAATGAGGGAAGAAATTACTAGCCTTGTCAGCCAGAGGTTGGCGACAGTACGGTTGGTTCTGTTCAAGATACTCAAACAGCAGGCACCCTTCAGTATTCCCAAATTCACCCTCATCACTAGAAAAGCCTTCTTGAACGGGACTATGTTGGACTGCCAAGGACAATCGGTTGATTCTAAGAGGAATCTCACTTCTTAGATGACAATGATTATGTTCTTGAGAGTAACTGAAGCATCTCTCATGTTCAGAGTCACTGCTTATGTCACTACTTGAATCCCTAGAATAGTCACCATCACTGTCTTCGCCAGTTCGCCTATTCAGGAAAACATTCAACCTTTATGAATTATGCAACTAACGGGTTGAAAAATTAAATAAACCTACTCAATCAAAATCAATTATACCAGTCAATGATCCAATCCTTCTAATTTGGAGAAAAATGGAAGGCATTCTAGCCAAAACTTACAAAGCCCTTATATGGCAAGGTGCAAACGGAAAGTAAATGGACATTTATAATTCTATATCCCCAAGTCTTACTACACGTGAAAACTCTCAGAACACGTACTGTTTGAAAATTCAACAACCTACAACGTCTAAACTCAATCTAAATCTCCTCTATCAACTAATCCTTCAACTTTCCTCTTTGTAGTTAAAACATAGACCAAAATGTTCTTACGTACTAGTCCATCAAAATGAATAACCGAACTCAGCCAAACCAAGTTAAGTCAGAAATAAAATTTTAATTTTGCTTGCGTTTACAATCTCTTGCCTTATTCTTGTACTAAAGATCATAGGGAACTTCCTCTGTAGTTTATATGCACATATGTCATCGTGTAGATATTTGCATTCAGTAACTGGCTGGGCCATGTGTAGTAGACTATATACGTACTACACTAGTTTTAACCCATCTCAGCTAAATGCTAACTTCCTTTGCATACATATTACCAATTCCTAATAAACAGGAAGGAGTATGATGGGGTACAAAATGCATGGAATGTTGAAAATTCCAATATGGGGAAGAGTGGTCAGGTTTTTCCCTATACTTGGGGAACATCCCCTTTATTTGGTATCACACCTAGGCTTTTGGAAGCTTTCGGACAAGACTCGCTTCAATTGAATGCTCATTTGTTTGTGCCTGAAGTGCACCTTTTTCATTGCGAACCCATGTTATAGATCCTTTGTTACAGCATCCACAATGGATTAACCAAAATTGGATAACCAAAAGTTGCCGCATCACACTAAAGTTAGCAACCCTATGCTCCACAATGGCCTAATCAAAATGAGTTGGAAAAAGTTCAAATCCAACTGTCAGTTTTTTTCTTCTCAATCTAATGGTCTTCATTGAATGGCATTCTAGTAAAATAGTGAAAGTAGAGAGCATTTGTTAAAATCTATAAAGTGACCAACAATGTTAAATGCAAAAGCTACTTGCTTAAGTGGAGAGTGAGTTTCACCCACCAATAAGAGAGAGAAAAGGGAAGAGAGAGAAGGTTTTTGGATAATGATGGGTGTACTTGATTGAGAAGATGTGGGGTCCACTAAATTTGGTTATTGGCAAAAGGTTCCTTTGGTGTTCCAAAAGCCAAAATTTGGTTAGTTGCTAAGAGGTTGCTAAGTTTGGTTATTCCAATGTGAGCACTTTTTGAACAAACATTGCTAACTTTAGCAACCTTTGAGTTTTGATTAGGCCAATGTGGATGCTCTTATGATCCCTAAAAGTGCACGATTGCCAACTAAACAGTCCACAACTGTTTATGACAACAGAAATCAAAGATTCCAAATAACGAAGTACCAATTTTTTTTTTGACAAGTTAAATAAAGTAAGTACCACTAGTAAAGAAACATTTTGAGTAAATATCTTGACAGTCGAAATGGCAATCCACTAGACTCTAGAAACAACCAGACGGGTCTGGTTGATGCAGGGACGGAAAGGATGGAAGAAAGGCAGGCAAAAAAGCCACAGGCAAACGCAAGGCCACAACCTTGAACTCAATTCTCACCAATCAACTTCTATTAATACACTAAGAATGGCTTTTATTTTTAAGTCTAAAACCCCAACAAGAAGATGAAACCCGAATCTTATTAATAATCGAAACATAACCCTGCTGCCTCTAAAAGAAATAACAATATACCATATCTAGATCCTATTCTACTAAAATAAATAAGAACACTAGATGCATCTCTCAGACCAAACCATCTTCCTGTGTATCAGGCCTTTACATTCCACATCACACATCAATGATGACACACTAATCACACCTAGACAAAAACTTAGTGGTGCAATAGGAGCCCCTATCCAATGAATAATAAGTTAACACTTACACATAATAGAAAAGTAAACAGCAGATTAGAAAAAAAATAAGCAGCGGATAAAAAAAGAACTAACCTCTTACCTTTAGTAAATTCACGGTCAAGAAATATTAAAAAGGACTATGTAAGACACATTAATTCTAGAGATGGGGGGCAGAGTTAACTGCCTACAGTATGGATGGGGCCAGTTGGCACTAAGTTCTTGCATCGATATCAAATAAGAATATCAAAGTTCCGTTCCACGCAGAACTAAAAACATCGCTATGATTACCTTCGTTTTGCTGGACACTTTGAAGGATCACCATATATTTGAATAGCAGATAAATATGGGACATAGTACTGAATCACGGAATCGTTGTCATCCAGAACTAACGGCACTCCGGCACCATAAGCGCTCCACTCTTTAAATGACTCCCATAAATCACCCAGCACAAAGTACGGTTGATTTTCCGCATCATAAGTCCTCAAACCCCTCATAGTTGTCTGTCATCACAATCATTTTAACATACAAGTCATTAAACACTTTCACATACAAATCATTTAATGAACACACCAAAACCCACAAATTAGTCATTAGAGCATCTCCGGCCCATACTCAAATCTTTACTAGCGATGGCTGCACACGCAATACAAGTGCATTGCGGGGTAGAAACTGCATTACTTTTGGAGCCCTAAGAACTAGGACAATGCAATGGAGTGGGTGGTTACATGAAGTCATGAATCATGTTAGGGAAATGAAAATTTTGAGCCATCTTCATTTTTTATCCACACCAAAAAGGGCTCTCCATTTATAGATTAGAAAAGATTTAACCTCAGATTTGAGTTGATAACCTGAAGTCCCTCTCCCCTCCCCTTAGTCGAGATCAAATCACAAGGTGTTTCTCATGTTTTTTACTCAACTCGAGGGACTCTTCTCTTACTCTAAATTTTAGGATATGTTGTGGCTTTCAACTTACAAGCATGCCATTAGTGAACTTTTTACTCCAATCTATGCTCAGATGTCAAATATGTATTAGCCTGTTGAAAAGCTCGCAAGAGACGAAGTTTTTATTCAAACACTAAAGCAATTACAATTGCAGTAAAGGGTTGGAGATGAGAAGCCGCTTCTCAGATCTCCACTCGAACTCAATTCTTAAGTAAAAAGCGCTACAAAACTCATTTCACTCGTTTATTCAAGCGGACATCAAAATTGAGGTTTCGTTTCACACTTTCACATAAATCGATAAAGACTCAAATTATGACAAAAATTCCATACTTCAAAGTCACTTTGTGTGCTCCAAAATCATGGCTATGCTATTAATGAAGCTTAACTCAAACTTACACTTAAATCACTCCCGTCATTCAAGTGCTTATTATCAAATGAAGAGTACATAAAATTTTACTTTTAATTTGACTAAAGGGCTGGAGATGGCCTAACTCCAACATAATACAATCGCTACATGTCAGTTAAACAAACAAAACAACAAGAGCGATGCTACAAGCACAAAAAATTTGCACAAGGTAATGCACGGCACATCAATATGGCATTGCTTCATTGGGCATTGAAAAATATAAATCCACCCAATTACCAATCAAGCAGTGCCACATTGGCGTTTAGTGCACAATTTTCTAAAAAAAAAAAAACCCAGATTCAATCAAACTTAATACCCACCTTAGGCAGATACTGAGCAGGAACAAAGGGCGTCACTGAAACCAAAAACTGCTCGAGATTACACAAAGGCGATGCCACCGGCTCCAAGGCCGGCTCGATTACCACCTTCTTTCGACTTTCCTCCACTCTATTCAACGAAGAAACGACAGAACTGTCTTTCATTACTGAAGGAGATGAGTGACTGTGCACAGTCACATCACTCTGAGCTCTACGAAGCTGGTCTTCTTGACTCCGCTGGTTCTGACGGTTCTTCCGAGCTTTGACCGGATCGTAAAACCGATCCTCTCCCCGACTTCTTCCCAATTGCAAACCGGTCCCTAACATCTTTTACACAAAAACCACAATGAAACCCCAAGCTAAACCTCTAAACCAAAAACCCCTGGACGCAGCAATTGAAATCAAGAAGACAATCGGATTCTGAATTTGATTGTAATCACAGTGGATAAAGAAGAGATCGATTTAGGGCATTGGCGTCGAGGAAATTGAGAGGTTTTGTGAACAATGGAGAAACCCTAGCAAACGTTGAAGGAGATTAAGCTACGACTACAGTATTTGTGACCGTACGTACGTACATTAGAAAATTGTAGGAGTATAATGAATTTGAAACTGGTTGATCCACGATTGCAAAGCAGATAGAATCCAAAGATAGAGAGAGAGTCAACAGAAGAAGGCGTCAAGGCGAGAGAGAGAGAGGTACGACCGAAAACATAAATTTACAAAAACAAAAAAAACTGTTTTAAAGAAAATTTTAAAAAAAATGTATTTTTATTCCAAAAAACTATTGTGATCAAAGCTGTTTTCGAAAAAAAAAAATGTGTCTATTTTTCTTCCAAATCTATTTTTGAAAGAAAAAATGTTCAGGTTTTTACAAAAAAAAAATTGTTTTTTTATAAAAAAGAGAGTTACAAAAACAGTTTTTGAATAAAAGTATTTTTAGAAAACAAAGTCTCTGAAAAATTAAAGTTTGTAACAAAATTTCAAAAAATACACCCTCCATTCCTTTTTTTTTTTTTTTGGTCAAAATGAATTTTTTCATTTATCGTAAGTTTTTATTTAGCTTTTCATCGTAATTTTTGGGATTAATTATTTGTATCGACAAGAGAAATGAGAGAATGTATAAAAACGGTGAACCAAAGTTTAAAAAAGTTCATAAAAGACAACACTTTAGACAAACAAACAACTATTTAGTACTCCCTCCGTCCCAAAAATATAGTCCCTCGTTCCATTCTAACCGGATGAAAAATCGATTATATCTTTCAATCGGCAATACATTTCATATGCAATATGGATCTTCATTGATAAATCTCAATTCAATCTAAAATACAAAGTTTTTAAAATCACCTAAAATATTATAGATTATAAGATATATTATATTGAAAAGTAACAAGAATTCCCAAAAGAGACTACTATTTTTGGGACGGAGTGAGTATTTTTTTTTAGGGAATTGATATTGGCACTTCCATTTTCTCTATTAGCACTCCTTTTTTTGTCTTTATATATAAAATGCAAGACTAAGTTCATCTAATAAAGGAAAAAACAAGAAGTGCCAATAGAGAAAAGGGGAGTGCCAATAACACTTCTTTTTTTTTTTTTTTATCTTTATTGAACTTTTCTTGTTTTTTGTCATAATTTTTACTTTTAAACTCCTCTGGTCAATACGGATAATTAATTCAAAAATTATATCGCGATTATAATAGAAATTCAGGAAAGATGAACAAAACATGAAAACCAACAAAACAAAAGAATCGAACCTAAATTGTCAAAATGAGAAAAACTTGGGGGGCGAGCGGATAGAGTATACGTGCTGCCCAAATTTCTTGCTCATTGAATACCATGCATTTTTGCACGGAAAAAGTAATGAGTTATTTTTTGAAAAAAAATTCTTACCATTTTCTTTTTGTCTTAGTGAGATTTTTAAATTCGTGTAAAGATTTTCCAAGAAAAAAATAATGCTAATATATTGATTTTTTAATGCAACATTTATGGTGCTCCAAAAAATATGAGCAGTTTAAGACAGAGACTCCTGAGTGCAACTTATCAAGATCATCAATTATTCTAAAAGCTGCTTATCGATTGTCGATTGATATGTTTACATATTAAATTTATGTTGTAAAAAATGACTTCTAAAATTCGCTGCATAATTATGTTCTGAAGATGATATGGATATATTAATGGGCCACTTAAATAATCATCATTTACTTACCTCCAAATTAGAGTTTCATCCCATGCTCTTTTTAAAATTATGTTTTCATCTCGAAATTCAAATAGACCCACTTTTGCCCTTGATTACACACACACACACACACACATATAATTTCTGAATTTTTTTTACCATGATTCAAGATGTTAATTTAATAATTATTACCATGTTTACAGATACAAGGAGAGTGTACATACTCTTTATCTATATAGGCCGCGCAACCAGCTGTTTTGATCTTTTTCCCATGATTTTTTTATCATTTTTTTATTTTTACCATGAAATGTCGATTATGTGGGTGATATGTTTTACTATAATTCAAGTAATCATGGTAAAAATCAAATACAAAACATAAAAAATGATAAAATCAAGTAATCATAGTAAAAATTAAAATGATGGAGATAATGAGCCCGTAATCATGGGGAAAATCAAGTACAATGCATAAAACATGGTTAAACGGATTCCAACAACAATTATGATAAGATATCATAAAATGATTTGAAAATCTGGAATTCAAAATTTCCCCTTTTCTATTGGAAAGAATGAAAATTTTCGAAACCCATGATTTTAGGTAATTTACATCCCACAAAATTAGGAAAATTACATCCCACCTATGTAGGCAACAATAATTATATATATTAATACATATCACTTAATAAGGGTAGAAAAGATATTTTACAATTAAAAAGGATGAAAACATAACCATTCAAAATGACAATGATGAAAACGTACGCGCTATCGCTAAACAAGATGATTATTTAATTACCTCTACATTAGTTAATGGTCAAACAAATTCTAAGAAAATAATCCTAGCCACCAAAATAAATAAATAAAAAGTCAAAAAAAAGAAAAAAGAAAAAAAAAGAATTGGATGAGACAATCAAGCTACTTGATAATGATCATGACACGTGCTAAATATTGGCTTGTTTTCAATTGCCGACATGGTACACAGCCCATGAAAAGAAAAAATGAAAATAAACATAAAAGTGTATTGGACGGGTGAGATTCATCCAGTACACTATTCAAAATTTCAAACAGTGTACCTAATGAATTTCACCTGTCGGATGCACTTTCATGTTCATTTTCATTGACCAAACACTTTCCCTTTAAAAGAACCCAAATATGGGTATCCAATCAAAGGGTACCAAATGGCTGACGGGGAATCATTTTTAAATCTCATACGAATAGTCCAAACCGCTCAATTAGATATGTATAAGTAGTTGATTCAAATTTTATTTAATCCAGAATTTAGAATCAAATTCTGAATAAGAAATTTGAATATTTGATCACTCACTTACGCATATTCAATTGAGCTGAATTTTTTTCAGGAACACTAAAAAAATTATTTTAAAATTTAAAATTAATGAACAATTTGAATTATTTGTATGAGACCTAAAAATGAGTCTCATAAACTGTTGTAGATTTTCGGCACCCTTTTGGTTCCGTACCCTTATCTTTATCGTTTTAAATTAGACAGGACAGTCAGGTCGCGTTGATGATCATGATAAACCAGGTCACTTTCTTCAAAACTGGCCCCAGCTTAAAATTCTCCCATTGATGGTTCCATTTTCAACTGTTTCTTCTAGTTGATGATCATGTTTGGTGCCACTTTTAGAAGATAAGAGTACCTTCTAATATTTTAGACATTCACAAAAAACTTACGTTTTGAAAGAAAAGAAAAAGTATTTTTTGCATAATTATAATTTTATCTCGCAAATTTAAAGAACGAATTAAGAACCTCAATTTGGTACGAAAATGGTTAAAAAATGCATGAAAATGTTTTATTCTGTATTGAGAAAATTATAACACTTTTTTAATCTGCTCAAACTATGAGAGATGGACGTCTCTAAACTCTCCACCACACTCCAAACCACACCGCTTTATAAGTTTCAAGCACTTGTTTTTCCATTATCGATCATGCAGTGACACACAGGTGACTGTGATTTCGGGTGGAAATGTGTGTCCACGATAGAAGAGATCAATTACATCACATACGGAGTCCACGAGTCAACTAAGCCCAACAACTTAACTAATACAAGAAATAAACCCGTTACAGGCTAGAAATAAAGAAAGGAAAAACCTCTACACACAGACGGAGAGATTCGAAATCCTAACTTTCTAGTGAGATGCAAGAACTCTGACCAACTGAGATAGCCCATGTGTGTCCTTAATTAGCATTATTTTTTCCTTTAATCAACAAGTAGTGACAAAGTGGATGTCTTCACGTATAACACGATCACTGTGTGATTTGCGCTAGGGCACAGCAGGGGAGTAATGGGGCAATCGTGCATCTATCCCGGGTCCGGTGACAATCGGAGACGTTCACTTTCTTAAACTCATCGAGAAAGTCATCCACTCAATATTCATACCAACGTGAGACCGGTACCTAGGGTCAAAGAGTACATATCTTATCTTACTCTATAACCTTCTCAATTCGTATGTGGTCAGATCACGTAGTTTCTAGAATCTGACCGTCTAATATTTTACTTTTTACTTTGACAACAGACTCAACAATCCTAAGAAAGTGAACGTCTCCGATTTATCCCCGGACCCGGGATATGCCCACAATTGCCACAGAACAGTATTAACACTGTGTTGTGCCCTTGTGGACAAACACATATCCCGGTTCCTTTTTGAGTGATTTTGTTTGGAAATCAAAGCCACCCAAAGTGGAAAGCAGGCACATGAAATGATTGGATTGTATTACTTATCCTCACAATTAGTGTAGTTTTCGAACCCGACTATGGGTACCGAAGAATTGGATACCGAAAATATACTGTCGTTTTGGAGCCCATTATTGGATCCACACGAAGAATCTGAACCGTTTAATAATTTAAAAATAATTTTCTAGTGTTCTTGCAAAATAATTGGCTCAATTGGACATGCATAAGTGGTTGATCCAAACGTCAAGTTTTCATTCAGATCGAATTTAGGATTCTAATTAAATTCTAGTTAAAAAATTAGAAACATCTCAAAATGTTTGAATTAGCAAGAACAAAGATTGAAATAGAACGAAGATTCAGGGGCGGAACCAACATAATTTTAGTTTGATTTACTAAAAAAAAAAAAACAAGTTATTTTATATTTTGATTTCTCAATTTCTTTCGTACGTGAAAAATAACCATGTGAGTATTGTATTTTTTTTTTATCAACATAAATTGTATTTCAATAAGCCATCCGGCACTTACAAAGATTACCAACGGATACAATGAAAGGAAATTACAGCCGGAGCCTATATAACTAATAACATGGGAAGATTAATGCCAAAATGCGAATGCGAGCCATATTAATGGCTCTCTTCTCACCGACTAAAAGGTGCGGTGCACGAGGAGTTGCAATTAAGGCAACTAATCCCCCAAGGCTAGCAGCAAAACCAGTCAAGGATAGCAATGAGCAACAATGGAAAATCTCTTCCTAAAACTGATATGTATTAACTAACGTCGGTCAAAGTAGCACTAAGAACTCGCAAGACGAACTCCTAATACCACAGTGGAGCGCCGGACAACACTCTGCGATGAAGCTACGCTGTCACGACAGCCTCTAGACACGGAAAGAAAGGCCGGCAGCTGACAAACCTGAGACCACGACGAGCACGTAACAAATCTAGGGCAACAAGAACAAACTAAACAGAAAAAAAAAATACCAACATAAGCAAATTATGACCCCACCACCAAAACACCCACCGGATCTGGGAAAAACCCGACCAGTTCTGAAGACCAAGCAAGAAAACGCTGGAAAGAAAATCCCCTTTTGCTCAAAACCCCTCCTTATTGTCCTACCTCCAGCTGCCTCGCTAGATCATCCCTTGTCACCTCCACCATGCCAAAACAATACCATGTTCGCCGGATCAACACTACCGACGAACGACGACACGAGGACCGGACCACTAACACTAGGAGCAGAATCGCGAAGAAAACCAAGGGTGGGCCACGAGAACACACTAAAGGGGAGAGGATGAGGGAGATAGAGAGTTAAGGAGAACAAGAGGAGGGGGAGGAGGCGGAAGGAGGAGGAAAACCAGATCTGGGCACAAGAGGATGAGAGAGCTAGGGCCGGCTAGAGAGAGAGAAAATACTCTTTTTGGAATTGAAATATTGGATCACCCACCATGTGAGTGTTGTAGTAGCCCAAAGAATATAATTAACAAAATGATTCATATACTTCTAATGCACTGTGCTAGTACAATTTTAATGTATAAATGCGTTATGTTGAATAACAAATAATATATATAGATAAAAATATGTCTAATTAAATCGGCTCCCCTCGGATCAGAATCCTGGTTCCCCATCTTCAAAGATTGAGAATTGGAGCATATCCGCATATGTAATTCTATTCAAGAATCTATAATCGAATAGGAGCTTTATGCCGTTCAAAAAAAAGGTGTAGATTCAAAGCACCAATTTTGGAGATACGAAGCAAATGTCCAATGGAATATTGAGTCAGCTGCTCCAGGTACGTAGCACCACCACCACCACCGTCCACCAGCAGTGCACCACTAGCGTCACTTCAGGCCGAATCCCTTTCCCACGCAGTGGCTTTAGTGCTACTCATCTCTATTTTGTCCGGAATGTTTCACTGGCAAATGTCAATACTCATCTTATTTTTCTGATAGCTACCAATCTTTTTCATTTCTAAGGTAGAGAGGCTGGTGCCTACGTAGAGATTCCAATTTCCAAATTTCCAATTATATCTACAATCACCCGAAATTTTTGTGTGTGTATCAATTAAGCCAAAAGCCATCATCATCGTGAGACAAGTCCAAACATCTTAAGTCGTTAATCGGGATTGGCACAGTAATAGTCACGTCATATTAAAAAAGATTAGAAAGCTTTTTAATTACGAGTCTGATTTTCATTTGCATATGATGAATTCTTGTATTGTTCTAGTTCGTAGGAAATTTATCCCAGTTATAATTGCCCACGGCAAGTGAAAGGTGGGATTTGCATCGTCCGAATTACTTGGTCTATTTGGACCAAATACCAAGTTAGAAAAAAATACAAACGCCTAATTTTACGGCTTGTTTCATGCGTCTTCCGGTCAAGGTCATTTTTTGGTTTTCACTTAAATCCTTTCCAAAGTCACGTACGCGAAAACTATGATCACATAGTGGACATACGCTACACAACAGACCTTGTTTTCCATTTGATAAAATGGGAATCCCGTAAAATTAAGTGGGTGATTTTAGTAAATGAGAAAACTATTTGCTAAAATCAACCCATTCTAGTTATTAATGAAAATGAGTTGATTTTAGCAACCCGCTTGATTTTACGAGATTTCCATTTTTTCAAATGGGAAACAAGGCTTGATCCTGTATTCAAGTGCACAAGTGCACAAAAATGTCTGGTCAAAGTCTTGTGATCAGATGTCGGCGTTAGGATTCTGAAACGTGCAAGACTGAAAATGCTAAAGTCAACGATCACCTAATTGAGGCATGCCAGATTATGATGAACCTTTGAATATTCTCTCCTTACATGGGTTTTGTCAAATTGAATTTCCATGAACTGAAGTCAACAATGAGCTAACTTTGCGATTCTTTTAGATACCCGTCAATGACTCAATGTGTTTGAAAAATTGAAAGCAAAAGGGCAACTGTGATTACTGATGATACTTCTGACCACAGGCTTGGAGGTTTTTTGACGCTATTGAACTTGGAGTTTGTGGTTTTTTACGGACGTGTAGGCAAGTTGCATTTGTTATTGTTGAGTGTGCTTCAGTCGTTTTATTCCAGAATGTATTACGGAATTATCAGTTTCTGTTTCAAGCACTTTGTCTTCTTGTTGCTTGTTGTCCTGAATTTTTATAATTTTATCCTCTTGAATCTTTCTATAAATAACAAGACAATGATCTTCTTCTACTAAAAAAAAAAAAAAAAAGAGTTGGAGTTTGTGAACAATTTTGCTTACCTTTAAATGTTTTAATAAAATTGCTGAATTCTAATAGATGGATGATAGTAATATGTATATGATGACAAATTAGTTTGGATTTTAATGCACATTTCATATATATCAATATATTTTCACGAATATTAATAAACTTTTTCCGGATATCTATGCACTTTTTCCTTATTATCTTTCACCCAATGAGCTGAGGTCAGCATTTTCCTTTTAGTTTTGTAATTTGTCTATTGATCATCTGGTAATTGAGTGTACATTTTGTTGGATAGGGGTGGGTCGGGCTGAGATGACTATCCATACAAGGTATGGACTGGTTAAACAATCTCAAAATTATAAATTAATCTTATTAAATTTAAAGTCCTAGTGCTAGCATAGAACCAAACCAACAAATTCATCCTTTTGAATACCATAGTTGGTGTGGTTGGTTCGTTACCCTTAATTTTGGTTACACTCCGTCGCCTAGCCCACCACCACCACCCAAAAAAAAAATTAAATAAATAAATAATAATAAAATTCAACCCTCTCCAAATCACAGGTCAACGATTCAAGATTGTCAGGATGGTCGGAAGAGGTTAGTCAATTTGTAAGACTTTGTTACCATGTCCTAGGAAGGCAAAGGGCATATACGGGTAAATTATACCCTGGTCCCTGCAGTTTTAGTGATATTTAATTATTAACTCCAGACATAAGTTAAAATGAATTTAAATTTTCCAATGAAACTCAAACACTTCCATTCTGTTCCAGTTTCCAATAAGAGCATTGCTTGACCGAAATCCTATACCTAATTTAATGGGTTGCCCCAAGCGTAGGGCGGAGACCGGTGTAGCACAATACCCGGTAAGACCGGAATCGAATCCACAGAGAAGGTGGAAAGTGCTGACTAAAAACTCGGGATGCTAATGTTTAACACGGCTCTTAGGTGGCCACCCTTTGTGATTTGGTTTGGTGAATTAACTAAATTAAGAGAAAAATTGATTTTGCTTAAATTATTTAAAAGGAAGTACGGTCGTAGGGTTCATAACCCGGTGACCAGGTCTGGAGATTTCATGCTCCATTCGTTGTTCCAAAACATTTGACTTTAGAGAGAGAAAGATACCCCGAAAGATGCGAATCATCGCGGTCGCCGTTTACCCATGTACAGCGAAGAACAAGTTTTGGTCCCCCGTTCCCCGCGTTACATGGGCTCCGACAATGCCCGGATTCGTCTAACAAATGTTCTTTCATAACCTAAAATTGCTTTTTCCATTCTTAATCGTGAAAACCGGAGCAAGAATATACCCAGCCCTGGCCACGGCGTGTTAATCACCCCGTGACCATACTTGAAAAACTACTCACTCATATGAACTAGAACGAACAAGAAAATTCTGGAAATAAACATGCTATTAAACTAGAATAAGAATTAAAACAAAGATTCGAGTCTCAGAACGCGGACAAACTCCCGCGAACTGAGATTAAAGTAAAGAAGATAGAGAATTACCAAAGCGATGCGAGAATCAGCGAATAAAACTGTAAAACTTCAATGGAAAAGTAACCCGGAGAGTAGAATCTCCAAAGGAAAAGTCGGCTCCTAATTGGAAGAAAAACAAAGTAAAGTTGGGAACCCTAATTCGACCTCAAAAAGAGGTATTTATGTCTTTCCCGAAGCCCAAACACGTGGCAAAAATCGGCCCATTTAAGTTAGTCGGTATCGATCGTGCTTTTAGCCGATCGATACCCGCATATCTTCGCAGATGATGCCCACGGTATCGATCTGAGAGAAAGTCATGTATCGATACCGAGCCTCTAAAATTGCTTTTGGCTTGTTTGCTCGTCCTGCTTGGGTCCCACCGGTTCCCAACGTGTGGGTTGCCTTGTTGCCGCTTACGTGTTCTCCGGCCCGTTTCCTACAAAACAAACACAACAATACCAAAACACAAGACAGCACCGCATCAAGTGGAAAATGGAATAAATCGCGCCTCTAATGCGCTAATTTGCCCTACTTAGGCGCTAATATCTTGAGATATTGCGCGCCTATCACACCCCCCAACTTGAAAGTTGCTAGTCCCGAGCAACGAAAAGAATAAAACAAATAAACAAAAGGATAGATCTTTTAAACCCCCGGGTGGCCCCGGTAGGACGAGTGAAGTCTCGTGAGGGTTTTCAGCAGTGATAACCCACAAAACACAAAGGACTCGGACATTTGGATGCAACTCAACCCAATCAATAGCTTCTGAAGATCATCGAGGCAAGTCAAAGACAAGACATTTCATCCATGGACAAAGTAAAACAAGTGAACTTTGCAGCAACCTTAGCACAAAAATTAATCCTCTCACCTACGATCGGATAGAGAATTTTCAAATGGCATGCATGTATGGAAAAACCACATATAGAAATTCACCAATCCTCGAGAATAGTTCACACACCGTTGATAACCCAATATTTCTTTAAGCACACTCCTTCCCTTTTCTTTTTTTTTTTTTTTTTTTTTTTTTTTTTTGTGTGGTCGTGCAATGCCGGATCTCTCGGGCTTTCTAGTTGACTCTTTAACGAGTTTTGGGTCGGCTATCCCCAAGCCAAACGGCTTTAGAGCACAGGTTTTAAGAGACCCCTACGGACCTAATTGCTCAAGTCAAAAAGGCTTTATTGAGATCCAAGCTAATCAAACTTAGCGATACTTTCACAAGGTCTATCCATCTTTTGACGCGAACAACACGGTGGGAGCATACCCCGATTGTCCGATTACTACTCAATGGACGCCCGGATAAGCATTAACAATATAGCACACATAACTTGTTCTTTTTTTTTTTTTTTTTTTTTAGGAAGGAGTGATAAGTCAACACATACCGCAATACCAAAGGCATATGAACCAAACTCGAGACTGGTAAATACTTAAGTGGAACAGTGTGTGTGAGAGCATGTTTCCAAATGATCAAACGCTATCCGACTATAGATGATACGGGCTAACTAAGTGGTTCCTAAACATCATGTTCACGAGCTTAAGTCTATCCATGAAATCATATCGAGACTCCGACTCGCACAACAACCATTATAGCGCTAATTAGCAGTCATCAACCAAGAATAGTTATACCCACACATCCAAATTCCTTTTTTTTTTTTTTTTTTTGAAGACTCTAAATTTAAATAAGACAAGTGACCAAGTAATCCCTCCCCCCAACTTGAATAAAGCAATGTCCTCATTGATTGCACCAACACTAAAAGAGAAGGACATAAATAAAGAGAGAGGAAAGAGATCACCTCGAACTAGCGGACAACACAAGATAGAAGTAATTGGAGAAGCGACCCCCCAACTTGGACAAATCAACCTGCATGTGTTAGTCTGCAAGACACTAAACAAAAGAAAAAGAAAAGAAGGAAAATAAACGCTACTACAGACTCTGCAAAACATTGAAATCCACCACTTTCGTCACGTGAAAGGCACGGGTACTACTTTTCTCCCTAATTTCTCACTTAAATATGTAGAGAAGGTCATCAAAACAATCCCGGGTAAGTCACGACTCAACAGGTTAAACTACTCAAGGTTTTTCCTTAAAGCAATCAGAGCCAATCGTCTTTTATGACTATCCGAGACACGGCAATAAGATTGTTAGAAACCCAGATACACAAATTTAAGGCTAGAAATTAGGTGGCTATACCTAGGACCATTAAAAACTTTTTTTTTTTTGATTTAATTTTAATTGGGAGAGAGAGAGAGATCTTTGAAACGTGGAATTCGAAAATTAATCAAATCCACAAAGATGAATCCCATGAATGCACCACCCCACGCTAAGCTTTGCATTAAAAATTGAACTCGGCCAGACCACAAGAAAAGATACTTCGAGTAAAGCAATTGCCGAGTTCGTCTTAAAAATGGACGCATCTCTGAATGCTCCCGTAAGACCAAATCAAGTTCCAAGCAGTTGACAAATTTTATAATAGACGGATGATAAACAAAATCAAACTTGTCAACACCGAGGAAGTCAACATGTTGCACTTCCTTTAAGACTGGTTGTTCAAGTGAGCTCACCCCAACAGAGTCTGGTTGCCTAGAAGGGGAAGACTCAAAAGGAAGACAGTGTTCTGTCCACATGTCTAACACTTCCCTCTCTTCATCCACCCCGAGGGACGAGGGAACCTCTACCGCATAAGTATTATTACTCAAAGAATAAGCATATTTAAACAAGTTTGACAGTGGCTCTAACTCTGACTTAGGCGGTTGGACCAACAATGGCTCAGGTCCCGGGTCCCAGGCGACTCCGCACAAATCTCCCGTTTCTAACAAATCCATCAAACTACCAATCTCTGGAGAATCTAAGAATGATTGCTCTTCAGCGGTAAGAGCAACTTCCAGAGGATCTTTAAACAACACATTGTCGACATGCTCCTTAACGAGCGTATCGACCAAACATACCGCAGACTCCTCTTCAATATCCTTGCGGCGAGTATCCTTATTGTAAACATCAGCCCCTAACTTTGGTTCCACTAATAATTGAACTCCCTCCAAGTTCGGCTGTTCAACTAACTCAACCCCATCAGGGGATTTGTCCTCTAACATATCATCACAAGGAGGGGCAGACTCAAGGGAAACACGTTTGTCATGGAACTCGCCACCCCCTACAGGCTCTAAAAAGTGTTCAGTGCACAAAGGCCGGTCAACTCCTCGATCTCTAGACTCACAGGAGCGAAAAAGGAAAACATAGGCGGCCCGAATCAACAGTGGAAGATACATTGGAGGGGATTCGTTTTTCTCCTTGGGCTTAAGTGGGGAACACTGGGCAGTGAGCCCCTCATTCTCTCTAAACTCGGAGAACTGTTGTAAGCCCAAGTCAACCTCCTCTACATCGTTAGATAAACCTACTTCCTCTTCCTTAGGAGTAAACTCCTCATTCCCTCCAAACTCGGAAGGTTCCTCCAAACGATCATCAACCCCTCCCTCAATGAGAAGTGGGTCGACTTCCTCTCTTTGATTGACTTGAGGCGGAGAAGGAAATGTCTCCCACTCCTGTTGGATTTGTCCCACTGCCTCTGTGAGTTGAGTCAACTGGGACCTAAGGTTCCCAATTTCTTGGGTGGTTTCCGCGGTGAAGGTCATCTGCGCTCGCACAACAGCCTGTACCATCTCCTCAAGCTCCTCATCATGAGGGGGATAAGTCAGCTCTGGGGGTGGGCCAGTAGAATAAGGATCAAACCCTTGCGGGTCTTGGAAAAGGGAGCCAAATTGGGGCATGTGATCCTGGGCAGGTTCGAACGACTGTATTTCTTGCAGAGGCCAAGGCAGTACCTGTGGTGGCACTGGGGGTTCGGAATACCACCCTGAAAAAGATGGGTGGTGGGACCACCCTAGCTCGTACGTATTTGGATATGGATCCCACCGCTGATTACTAACACTCACTCTAGCCTGATTATTCTGATAAGCTTCCTTGTATGCATAAAAAACGGAGCAAGTATAAATAAAATGCCCCCAACACTCACACATCTCACAGAATTCTTCCATTCTCACCTCTTCTTTTATTTATTTATTTTTTTTTTTGAAGAAAGATAAAATTAAAACTAAAATTCAAAAGACACTAACTACCCGAATTCTTAACACCTCTTGCCTTCCCCGGCAACGGCGCCAAAAATGCTTGACCGAAATCCTATACCTAATTTAATGGGTTGCCCCAAGCGTAGGGCGGAGACCGGTGTAGCACAATACCCGGTAAGACCGGAATCGAATCCACAGAGAAGGTGGAAAGTGCTGACTAAAAACTCGGGATGCTAATGTTTAACACGGCTCTTAGGTGGCCACCCTTTGTGATTTGGTTTGGTGAATTAACTAAATTAAGAGAAAAATTGATTTTGCTTAAATTATTTAAAAGGAAGTACGGTCGTAGGGTTCATAACCCGGTGACCAGGTCCGGAGATTTCATGCTCCATTCGTTGTTCCAAAACATTTGACTTTAGAGAGAGAAAGATACCCCGAAAGATGCGAATCATCGCGGTCGCCGTTTACCCATGTACAGCGAAGAACAAGTTTTGGTCCCCCGTTCCCCGCGTTACATGGGCTCCGACAATGCCCGGATTCGTCTAACAAATGTTCTTTCATAACCTAAAATTGTTTTTTCCATTCTTAATCGTGAAAACCGGAGCAAAAATATACCCAGCCCTGGCCACGGCGTGTTAATCACCCCGTGACCATACTTGAAAAACTACTCACTCATATGAACTAGAACGAACAAGAAAATTCTGGAAATAAACATGCTATTAAACTAGAATAAGAATTAAAACAAAGATTCGAGTCTCAGAACGCGGACAAACTCCCGCGAACTGAGATTAAAGTAAAGAAGATAGAGAATTACCAAAGCGATGCGAGAATCAGCGAATAAAACTGTAAAACTTCAATGGAAAAGTAACCCGGAGAGTAGAATCTCCAAAGGAAAAGTCGGCTCCTAATTGGAAGAAAAACAAAGTAAAGTTGGGAACCCTAATTCGACCACAAAAAGAGGTATTTATGTCTTTCCCGAAGCCCAAACACGTGGCAAAATCACCGGCCCATTTAAGCTAGTCGGTATCGATACAGGCTTTTAGCCGTATCGATACCCAGACATTCTGTTCGCAGATGATGCCCACAGTATCGATACAGAGAAAGTCATGTATCGATACCGAGCCTCTAAAATTGCTTTTGGCTTGTTTGCTCGTCCTTGCTTGGGTCCCACCGGTTCCCAACGTGCCCGGTTGCCTTGTTGCCGCTTTACGTGCTCTCCCGGCCCGTTTCCTACAAAACAAACACAACAATACCAAAACACAAGACAGCACCGCATCAAGTGGAAAATGGAATAAATCGCGCCTCTAATGCGCTAATTTGCCCTACTTAGGCGCTTATATCTTGAGATATTGCGCGCCTATCAAGCATTTCCAATTTGGACTCAAAAGTCAAAATTTAAGTAAAATCTTTTGAAATTCATTTGGAAACAAATTTGTTCACCCAAAACCTTCGCCCTGATTGGTTGAAATGGTGTGGGGTCCACAGAATCAATAAACTTTTTGATAAGCATGACATCACTTTGTGTTGGGATCCACACCATTTTCGGTAGACTCCACACTATTTTAACCAATCAAGATGAGAATTTTGTTTTTGTTCACCCACTTTTGATGAGGGTGAACAAACTTTTTTTCCATTCATTTCAATCTTTCACTCAAACCGATACCAAATTGAGTTTTACTCAAAATAAAGAGAGACTCCAATTATTTTGTAAAATTTGATAGGGCCATTTCTCCTTCTTAAATATACAACAATCCAATTAATGAACTATTTACACAAGTTTATGCGTAAATTTGGATTTGTTCACTAAAGTACTTCGTCTCCGAAGGAAGCTTTGACTCAAATTTCTACTCACATTAATACAAATTTGAGTAAATTCTGAAGATGCTATACATGATGCAAATGAAGAAATGACATTTTCGACACAATTGATCAAATATTTTAATGATATGTCAAGTAAAAAAAAAAAAATATATCGCAACTTATATTCCCATCTTGTCACTTGGTTCTTCTTTGATCCCTTCAGTTTTAATTTACAAGAAACACATGAAAGAGGAATACGCTTAAGAAGAAAATGGAAGCCCGCGATCCAAATGAATGAAATTAAATCTGTAGTGGCTAACGAAAAATCGTGCTAAAACTGTAGGGGTTTTTTATGCTACTTATCAAAAACAAAAAATCTGTGTCAAAATCAAGAACTCCAAAATTCCCATACCCAGTCAACCAACCTTTTGAACAGCACACATTTAATTACTCCCTCCCCCCCAATAACTTATCTTCACCATCTATTTATCTCTATCTTTCACCACGTACAGCAACATCCTTCCAAAATGAAGCATCAAAGCTTGTCTTTCCTTACACCCTCCTTACCCCTCACCATATTCATTTTCTTCATCACAACGTCCTCTGTTTCCAGTGTGGATTCGTTCTATGAATCCTGTGTCCCCCAGAAGTGCGGAAACCAAACGATAAGATATCCTTTCTGGATTAAAAATAAGCAACAACCTGATTGTGGGTACCCTGGATTTGAGATCAATTGTCAAAACAACAGCTACCCAATTCTCCAAACACCACAAAACAACTACACAATCCAGGAAATCCAATACAAGAACCAGTCCATTCGCCTATCCAACGCCGCGGTTCGGAATTTAAACCGCAGTTGTTGGCCTCCGATTGGTAACTTATCCCTTGAGGTGGACAAATTCAGTGTTGTTACTAATCGTTCGGATTTGTTCCTGCTTTCGAATTGTAATTCCTCACTGGGTGAAAAGCTCTTGCGGTACAGAATTGGGTGCGGAGAGGAGAGTGGGAATGGGGATAGGAGGTTGGCGATGTTCGGGAATGATACGAACCTGGAATATGGATTGGAGAGTTGCCTAACGAGGGTGTTGGTGCCGGTTGAATTGCAGAAGGGTGATGTGATAGGGGATTATTTGGGTGTACTGAGGAGAGGGTTTTTGGTAGAATGGAAGGCTCCGAATTGTAGCAAGTGTGAGGACAGTGGAGGGAGGTGTGGGTTTGATTTGGATTCGTTACATTTCCAGTGCTTTTGCACAGATAGGCCTCATAGTGGCCAGTGCCATCCAGATCCAGGTGACTCTCTCTCTCTCTCTCTCTCTCTCTCTCTCTCTCTCATTGCTACTCTTGCGTTTGACGGTGTTTCATGTGGGAAATATAATGAACACTACAAATTTCCGATTTTTCTCCAAGAATTTGCAGTTAGGTTTCTTTTTTTTTTAAATGCCAAGTACCCAGAAAGTGAATCTAAGTCACTAATTTTAGTTTCTAGATAATTTTCTATGCACTGCTATTTTTATTAGCCGATGTTTAAACCAGTTTGCATATGGTTTAGTTAATAACCGGTCCGGTCTCAAATGTAGGTTATTTTTGCCGACACTAGAATTCATACGAGAAAATCTGCAGTAAAGAATATTATGCCTTTAACTTGGAGTGGAACTAGAGAACTGTAGAAGCAAACGATTTTTGAATTCTTGAAAACCTAATGTTATGTAAGAAGACAAATTAAATAGGGGAAGGGATCTGATTTATTGACAAGAATATCGGGAGTAAAATAGCAGTGAAGAAAATATTTTTAAATAGGATAATTAATCTGATTGAACTTTTAATGACGTGATTAAGAATTAGAACACCTCCCCAAGAATACTTAATGGTTCCTATCGGAAACGTGGATTTTTTTAATTGGATGTTAGAAAAAAAACGTTGAATTTTTTAAAAAACATTTACACCAAATTAAAGTGCTCAATGAGAAATATATTTTTGAGGTTAAAAAATACACGTATTCCTATAGTGGATACTTAAAAAGTGACGATGGAGTAACTATCTATGTTTTGTTTTGAATTCCACATTTGGCAAATATTAAGTAAAAATATTAGGTACACAACCACCAACCACAATTTCGACCAAAACCCTCTCGCATGTTGTAGACCCCACCCATTGGAGGCCTATATTCCTATGTGCATGGCAAACAATATGTGGCTACGATAGTCTCAAATGTATGTAGGCCCCACCTTTTGTAGCTCTCATATTCTTATGTGTAGGGCACGGACATATGTAAGATGGTTGTAGTTGACGATTGGATATACAATAGTACTGAATATAAGTCCTGCTCACAAAAGTCGGTGAACAAAATCAGACTCTGCTCCATGATTAGTATGCCATAAGTTAGTATGAATAATTTTTTTCTAAAGTTAGGCCGATAGAATTTTCAAATCTCGGCCAACAAACGAGGCCATAAGGATGCCACATGCGCCTTGTGCTCATATCTTATCCTATCAATCCATTAATGTCTAACTCTAACTTTTCCTCTGACCAGTATGGGGAAGAAACATGCACTAAAAGAAAGATGGTAAATCAACACGACCGTGAATGCTATTGTTTTTTTTTTTTAATAACTTGGAGTGTTAGGGCTAGCTCACGTACACCTCGACGAATTCCTAACAACTCAATCTCACTGGTATTTGGAGGCACATCACGGTTTTAGTGTGGCTAATATTGCACCCATCACGGGCCCATTTATTTGATATGAATTGTTCCATTTCGTTGTTTCGTCGAGTAGTAGGTTATCCATGAAAAAAATCACGTGATCAATAGCACATTAACCATACAGTTCATTTCCAAAATCATTCTGGCTAGGTTTCTTTTTCAAGACAACTACGTTTCCATCACATGTTTACATATATGTTCGATCAATTTTAGTTTTTACTTGAGTCATCTGCCCAACTAATAAAGAAAAGTAGCAGTTCAAATCAAATAACATGGCCTTAGAATGTACCTGATATTGGCCGCACAACATGCGTGCCTTGCCATAGAGCAAAACATAGACTCTTGTTCCCATAATAAGAGTACAAGGTCACTACCATCAAACTGAAGACATGGTCTTCTCGATCGCATATACACTTTTAACACTCCAACGAAATCGCTAAAAATATTAGGACCACTAGAGATTGTCAATGGCAATGCAAAAAATGAAAATAGAACATGTCACACATAGCTTCTTTGAATATCTCAAGATTATGGCAAGTGGTACAATCAAATTAACTGCTTATTCTACAATCCCCTTTAGTTTTTATCTTTGTTTGCTTCAATAAGGACAATTCACAAATGGGTACTTGCCCCAAATTCACATTGTAGAAAACAAACATATGTTGTTGTTTTCAGAACCTTTGATGTTGATTGAGAGCATATATATAATGTTTGAAATTCAATTGAAAAGGCTGGGAAACTGCAAGTGTGAGCGAAATCAACTTGAAGGAAGAAAAAGAAGTACCAAAACCATTTTTACAAACTTTGAATCATTCAAATCTGAAAGCGACTTTGATTGATTTTTTTCATTCTATTCCTCCCATTAGTATTCCTAATTGACTCTCAATCTTCTTCTTCAACTCTTTCCTTCAAATGGACATTCATAACTTGTTGAGTTTGAAAGTATTCTTTCATGTGGTCATCCACTCTGTAATCTTCACCATACTAGTAGAGTCAGTTCTATCAGCAGACTCAAGATATGAAGCCTGCATGACTCAAAACTGCGGTACCGGGCCAAACATAAGCTACCCTTTCTGGATCCTCAACAAAAGTAGAGATTTCTGCGGCGAAAAGGGATTTGATGTCACTTGCGAGCAAAATAAGCCCATTTATAAGACCTCTGGCGCCCATTACCTCATTAAGGATATCTCTTATGAAAAGCTGTCACTTCACTTGGTAGATATGGAGGTGCTTGACCCCCCTTGCTTTACTCCCCAACAAAATTTCTCTTTCGACCGATCATCCTTGACATTCCAATCCTCTGATACTTGTCTCCTGTTCTTCTACAACTGCTCGGAGAACTTTTCTATTCCATACCTGAACCTGAAAAGTTTAGTTACATGTGCTTCTGCTGCCAACCATACATACTCCTTTGTCGCGTCAGTTCCTAGCAAGGCTTTGGGTTTTAGTTCTCTGTTGTCATGTGAGTCCTTGGTGTTTGCTCCAGTTGAATTAAATGGGGGAAATTCAAGTGTGGCTGCAGAGACTCAAGACTATTCGGAGTTGTTGAAGCAAGGATTTTCTTTGCAATGGTCTGGACCGAGTTGTGCCAAGTGCAGAAGCAGTGGAGGCAATTGTGGGTTGAACGGTTCAACCGTTATGTGTTTCTGTCCTGATGGGGTTCATTCCAAAAACTGCAATGATGGTATGAGTACCACAATACTTTATGTCTTTAACTTGACATTCATGTTTTGTCCTGTCAAACAGGCCTTTAGAGATTCCGCTTTGCCACTAAAATAGATCATATGGTCTTTTTTCTCTTTTCGGACCATCTAATTGAGTTATTTTCCTTTCACTGACCCTTGCTCAGCTGCTAACATTAGAAAACAAAAAAGTTCTAAAAATTGTCTAAAGGATCGAATTTAGAAAAGTTATTTCCTTCTTAGATGAAATCGACGGAACCATAATCACACACACAGGATCACTCCCACGGAGTTTACGCATAGTCCTCCGTAAATCATTTCCATCGCTTCTGGATTCATATGTTGATCAAGAATGGTATTTCTTGCGATGAGACACAGATCGTTCCAGCTTTCGCCTCGTTCTACCTCAAGGAATTGAATACTTGATGCTGTTGTAGTTCTGTTAGGTCCCTCTTATTCATTTTTCCTTCTATTTTTACTCTTACCTTTGTTCATGTGGTGTTCCTTCCACTCAGTTGGGCATTAAAAAAGATCCCAAATGGTCCTAATCCTAATTCCTTCTCTTTCTATCTCTACTCCCTAATACTTTAATTTCCACAGTCCCCCTATGACACCTCTTTTTCAACCCTAACTGAGTAATAGTCTGAATGATACTTCTATGGGATGGGCAGTTGAATTCATATCCCATGGAAAAAAAGGCATTGATGGACTCAAAAGTCACTTTTGACCAAATCAATCCTACAACTTTGGTTTTATAAAACTACCCCAAAGCAATCCTCTTTTGATTCCTTTTCGCTTTCGTTTGAATATTCTGATATCATAGAGTTATTTGACTGTTCTTGTTTTTATTCTTTATTTGGTCTGATAAGGACAGGTTGCACAGTTTATTCCTATATTCTAGAATCTTGGCTTCATTTGTATAATACCATCTACCTAGGACTGCACTAAATGAATGTGCAATGAGCCATCGATAATCTTATAAATTCATTGCCCGGTAACCAAATTTGAGACATATCCTCTTGGCTTTGGAATTTTGTGAGATGAATCTGACAGACTCAAACCAAATCAAACTCAACAACACAAATGAAGGAAACTATCAAATGACTGATCGTTGAAAAATTGGCCTGCATTTGAGTCAATATAAGCCTTTTATGTATCCCAGTTCTTGTTCTTATTAACCGAAATCTACGAAAATTGGCTGGTAGTTCTTCATCAAAATTTGAAATGGAAAAAGAACTTTTTCCGCTTGTGATTTAGTTTCTTCGTTTTAGCATGATCGTTGCATAGTTGGTTTGACTACCAGATTGGGGATATCAATCCCGTTAGCCTAAAAACAGCGATCCTGGTCCACTCATAATGTACCCAATTGAAACCACCGATGACAAAGAAGGGTTTTATGGGTACTTATGTAGCACGGATACTTCATTGGAGTCCACGTACTAGGTTTCAGACACTTTTTGGACATTGACAATCTCTGGACACGTGTCCAGACACTCAAATCCGAAATGTATTATTATTTTTCTCAACGTTTTGGTTTGGGCACTCCAGGGATGTACTAATAAATATCTCGGAACACATAAATGGAATAGTTTAGACTCTTGTTAAAGTTTAGAAACGTCTTTTCTCTTTATGTGACATGTGACAGTTTGTTGGCTATAAAGACACGTAGATGATGAAGCGCTTTTTGTTGCAATACTTTTGTTAATGATGAGATGATAAATAGGATTAAAGTTACACATGGTGTTATACACATAGAATTAGAGCCTTTTTTTTATTCATATAATGGAACACATAAATATCATTTAAAACGTGCCCCCAACATGTCTTGTCCTCCATTTTTTAATAGTTGCATGTCGGAGTATCGTGTCGAGTCGGTGCTGCATAGGTGGGTAACTGTGAAGGAAATAAGCGAATGTATACAACTTCCCGCTGTATAATTGCTTCATTGAAGAAATCTATTAGCCAAACAACTACTTCCTGGTAGTCAATGTCGAGGCGATTAATCCTGCGTGCCCTGCTCCGCCTAGCCTTTTTTGCATTTGACCTATGTTCCTTGGAATTCGGTCCCAACTTTGCATATCTTCCCTTGTTCTTCAACCGCTCCACTCATTTCTTACTTTTCTTTCCACAGTTTCCTTTACTTGTTCGGCTCTTCCTTTTCCAGTTCCACCCAGAAGGAATTTGCTTATTTGAACGCTGGAAAAGATAATTACATGAACGGTTCGGTGATACAATGCGAGTCATGGGTTGCTGCATGCACCGGGTGAAGTTGATAGAGGGGAAAAATTGTAAAAAGGAGTCTCTAGACTATGCAAAGTAACTGAAAGAGTGTATTTACTTTGGACTGGTTGGATTTAGGTATGAAGAGTGTGAAAGAAGCCATGGCCGGTGTGGTTTCAATAACACTAGTTGTGTTTTTGCCCTGATCAAACCCCATGGCAGGAACCTGTGACTAGCTGCGAGTTAAAGAGCGCTAATAACTTGGTTCATGTCTGAAGTTTGTCTCCCGAATACCCCACTAACCCATTAACTAATGGAGTATATGATGTTCTCTAGTTTTGTTTTGTATTTTTATTTGAGAGATAGAGCTCATAACTTAAATAAAATAGATTGAATTTCATATTTGTTAGTACCTTATGCAGGATGAAAATGAGTAATCAAACACACAAAACAACTCTTCTGCAAAGAAACTACAGTTTTATCACTTAATCTTTTGCTTTCAGCAGATTTCAGGTTATGTTTTATTTATTTATTTATTATTATTTTGCTGTTGATTTACAAGCAGAGTAAGAAAAAAATCTGGTCCATTTTATGGTAGTTTTTGTGGAATTGTTGGTTTTTCCTATTGATTAAGCACAAGCATTCAGAGTAGTCATAATAATTGCTTGTCGTTCAGCTTTTCTCTTCCTGTCTTTTCGGATATTTTTAACGAAATGATTTTCCTCCTTGTCATTTGTTGCAGGAAAGAGAAAATTGAATTGGATTCTGGGAACAGGTAATGTGCCCCTGATCAGCTTCTAATGTACATGACAAAATTTACTCATGAATGTTTGGTTCACATTCCGGAGGTCTTCTTTATTCCTGCCATGCAACATTCGTTAGAGCAACTCCGATGGGTAGCCAACTCCAACATTTGTTAGGTATAACTTGGCTAGTTTACCCAACATTTAAACTCCAATGGGTAGCTAAATTCATTGGCAAATGATTGCTTTGGCCAATCTTGTGCTAAATTAAGGTCAACAGTTGGCTCAAAGCCTCTCCATTGAAAGAAACATTGGCTAACACTGGCATTTGCACCGTAGCTAGCCAAAAAATACTTTGGCATTGCGAGTTTGGCTCCGACCACCGGAAATGCTCACTTCTTCCATTTTGAACTTTCGTATTTTGTAGTTGGTTTCATGATTTTGTATGGTATGAATCGATATCTGACTAGCTGCACCTCTATTTTCTCCAGTCATAGCAGGCGGCGTTATCCTTGTTCTATCCTTGATCATACTCACTATCTGGTGGTGCAAGAAACGGAACACTTCTTCTGATCCCTCCTCAAGAACTGACCCTGAAAGAGGTTGCATCTACTTTGGGGTTTCTCTCTTCTCCTACACTGAACTTCAAGAAGCTACTAATAATTTTGATGCCTCTAAAGAACTGGGAGATGGGGGTTTTGGCACCGTATATCATGGTGAGAATGCTCAGAGTTCTGCTACTGTCATATAATTGCTACATCACATTTGCAATTAAGTTAAATTCATCGGTTCCATAATGATATTATTAAGAAGTACAAACACATCTACTGGTCTCGGAGGCGGCCCCGGCCTGTGCTCAATTTTTTTACGTATTCCTCAGCAATACAATTTTTTTTTATACACGATTACAATGTATAGGTCATAGTTACCCTCATTACTTAACTTGAATTTATATCACACTGTACTTACTTTCTGAGTAGTATTCCATATTTTAGGTATGAGTATACAATATATATCAGTTTACTAATGCTGTGGATTTTAAACGAGTGAAGCAAGGTAATGAGTATAGAAATTGAGTCGAGTCTCTAGACTTTCCCTCTTTGATGCTTTCCGTCTTGGGGCATGGTTTCGCGGCATAATGTCCCTTGAGCTGCCTCAACTTTTAGAGAGGTATAAGAGAGCTGCTATTTCTATTTCAATAGTAAAATTTTTTTAGGGTAGCTATTTTGTGTATATATTGCCAAAGATTAGGTCTGTCTCCAAGTTTCTCCCGCAGTAATCCCATCGATTGGGGATTACACGAGTATTGTTATTGTTTTTCTACAAAGTATCAATTCTACATGTCAAAACGTCTGTGTCTTCTTCATTTTCTCTCAACATCTCTAGAGTCTCAATTGATATTGTTGTATCTCTATAGTACTCTGGATTCAGTACTCACTCTCTCTTTGATCTTTGATCTTTTTCTCAACCAGGAATACTCCGAGACGGGAGGGAAGTCGCGGTGAAGCGCCTATACGAGCACAACTACAAGCGAATGACCCAATTCATGAACGAAATCGAAATCCTCGCACGTTTGCGCCACCAGAACCTTGTCTCTCTGTACGGTTGCACCTCTCGCCAAAGCAAGGAACTACTCCTCGTTTACGAGTTCATCCCCAATGGCACAGTCGCCGATCACCTACACGGTGACCGAGCAAAACACGCCCTGCTCACGTGGCCTATCCGAATGAGCATAGCCATTGAAACAGCCGGTGCATTGGCGTACCTCCACGCTTCTGAGATCATCCACCGCGATGTCAAGACCAACAACATACTCCTTGACAGCAACTTTTGTGTCAAAGTTGCGGATTTCGGGCTTTCGAGGCTTTTCCCAACCAATGTCACTCACGTCTCAACGGCTCCACAGGGGACTCCCGGTTATGTTGATCCGGAATACCACCAATGCTACCAACTTACCAGTAAAAGCGATGTTTATAGCTTCGGTGTTGTCCTTATCGAGCTCATCTCATCGATGCAGGCAGTCGACATAAGTAGGCATAGGCACGAGATCAACCTGGCTAACTGGGCGATCAACAGGATCCAAAACCACGCATTCAATGAGCTAATAGACCCTTCACTGGGGTTCGAGTCGGATTCTTCAATTGAGAGGATGACTCAATCGGTAGCCGAGGTGGCGTTTCGGTGCTTGCAACTTGAGAAGGAAATGAGGCCTACAATGGAAGAGGTTTTGGAGGCTTTGAAAGAGATTCAAGAGTACAAAGAGGAGAAAATTAGCGATGGCGAGGTGACGAGTAAACGTATGCCTCCTTCACCGGAGGCTGACGATGTCGTGTTGTTGAAGAGTAGCAAGGCGCCGCCTTCACCGTATTCTGTGACTGAGAGATGGGTTAGTTGCTCCTCTACCACATCTATTTCTAGTGGTTAAGGCTTTGTTTTGAGTCTCATTTGCTTAGGAAACAAGATTTGCTAAGAAAATGAGTGCCATTGTTGTAGATCAGTTGTTTTGAAGGGACGTACATATTATATAGAGGCCTTATTTGTATGCATGGTGGTATTGGGTACTTGGAGCAGTACTTTTTCAATAGTCTCGGTGCACAGTCACGTGGTGCTCCGAATTATTCTAGCACCACACATTTACATGAGTTGATACACTTAGTGGTGGACTGCACAAAAATGTGTAGTGGTGGTACAGTGTCTCGAAATACTCCCTCCGCCCCAATTTAAATGCTCCCTACGGTTATGCGTGCCTTTTTAAAACTCTTGTAGTTTCTATTCTATAATGTTTTATATATGCAATATGGATCTTATTTGATAGATCTCAATTAGTTCTATTAGACAAAAATTTTAAAAACTTTGAAAACATTACCAATAAAAAGATATAGACGTTTGAAAATGGCACGGATATTCGTAGGGAGCATTTAAAATGGGACGGAGGGAGTACCATATAGCCGTCCTCCGGGAGCACTGATAAATACACTATTCGAAGTCATTGCTCAGTTGCCATGGCATTGTTGTTGGCTTTTTGTGAACTTGGAATTATACGACCTTTTGTCATCCTTGTTTCTTTGGGTGAAGGGCAATAGAAGAAAAAACAATTATTGCGAAACACTTTGAGTTCTAGCGACATAAATGGGGGATTGCTTGTTTACTTTGTATGTTTTAAAAATGGCTGCCAGAATAACACCCCCTTTTGGATGGAGGGGAAACGCGAGAAAAGAAAGGAAACGGAGCAGGAGTAAACTCTCTCCCTCTCTCTCCCTTGTTTGGATGACCAAAGTGGTGAGAGAGGAAGAGAAAAGGTGAGATTCTAGAACCAACCCCCCGCAGCGCTTTCCCCACTCTTTGTTTCTCGCCTCAATTTGGCGCAATTCCGTAAGAAACGGATCATCGGCAGCACGTGTGGTCCACCCCGCTATTAAATCGCCATTGTACTTGCACCGTTGTTTTCGTCTCGTCGAGGCGAAGCCGGATCTGCGATCAAAACTGAGTTTTAAAGTCGCCGGAGACGAGAGAGGTCACCGGAATGGAAGGGAGAGAGAATAATTCTAGTTCGGATTTTGAGTTTGGACTTCAGGAACCTCATTTTTTGTTCATCATTTTCGCTATTCCTATTTGAATAGTAATTTTGGAAACCCATTTTAGAATAAAAAGAGTACTCCCATGGGTAGAAAAAAATGCAATGTTGATTTACTTCAATTCTACGCTGTCCCATAAGCACTGAGCTGTCTCAAATCATGGGCTCATGGCCATACCAAGCCCTAGTTTCTTCCTTTTTTGTTGAGTGTCCCCAATTCTTCCACAAGATTTAACAGTTGTATAATTTGTCCAACAGTTACATTGAGTCTAACAATGTGCATCAAATTAACAATGGACGTGACCTCAATTCGGACAAGGACAGGCAAACCAATTGACAGAAATGCAGAAAACATAGGCATAAAGCAACATATTAAGGTAACATCATGTGACCAGATTACAGTTGCCAAAGTTTTTGAGTAAAGTAAAACAAAACGTGACTAAGTGCTTCAATACTTCCTCTGAAAAAAATACTCCAACTAACCTGAAAGAATTGCTTTACTTGGGGTTCTCTACATCAAATTGCAGGAAAAAAGGGGGAAAACAAACTTAAGAAACCTGGCAAATATAAGAAACAAAACATTGCACACAAAAAAATTGAAACTAATTTTATTCACCCCTCATGTAAGAGTTCCCAATTGAAGGGAAGCTCTCTCACTTTTCCAGAAGAGTGGAAGAGAAGCCACTCGCGAACTCACCCCTTTAGTTTGGGTGTTTCCGAAGGGAACTAAAGCAATTATCCAATTCGATGGTGTATGCGATTGTCATACAATTTTTGTCAGTTTTTTTCCAGTCCTTTCATTTCCTCCCGAGGCTTAAAATGGCCACCGGATTTAGGGTTTGGGCACCGAATGGTTCTCTTTTGGAGGAATAATCTGCTCCAAGAACCTATGTATCATCTCGTAGCTGGTGAACGTTATGACAGCAGATGGAGTCGTTCTAAGTAGATTAGTTGCACATCCCCTGTAGAAACCACGAATACCTTCCTTTTCAAATACCTTCTTAACGCAATCAACAACACCATCATATCGGACTACAGCATTTCTCACTTGTCCTTGTTCTTGCAATTTGGACCGCACCACCTGGAAGATTTTATGATTGAAAAAAAAAAAAAAATTACTCACACACGTGCAACAAGTATATAATTTGAATTGAAGATACAAATCGTCTTTATCTGTTTTAGTTTAACTTTGATCTTCCGGTGAAGTTTATGCTCTTATCGAATGGAATTGTTGTAATTGGATGGCTCTACCCTTATATAGGGATAGGACTAAAAATAAACATCTTTATGATTATAACATTTCACGATTCATTTCTCATTTATCGGTTTCATTAGTTTGAAAAAAAAAAAAAAGCATTTTCTCAATGACCATGGAATAGGATCTATTTTGAAAGCACTTAGATTTGAAACATTTTTCAAAGTTACCATAATACTTTTACAAATTGGGTTGAAAGCAAGAGATATAGATGAGTCCCTGTATAAACATCCAGAGAAACAATAATGCAGAAAATAAAAAAAAGTTTTAACTTCATGGATTATTTTCTACGCTTCATACGTTTTTTCAATTAATGATGATATCTACATATTTTCCATATTGTAGAAATAGAGAAAATACCTCGTGTGGGTAAGTCATTACGGAGGCAACTACTTTAGATGTTGATGAGGCAATTACAAGTCTCCCGAAACTTAGCTTATCAGGGGTTGTACCATCTGACATCATCAGGTAAGCATGATCAGCATTTCACCTATCACACATATGATTCTCGTATCTACAACCAACTCAAAAGAGAAGAAAAGAGAGAATGAAAGAACACATTACCCTTTATTGCGTAATAAGACTTCAGTTTTTCATACAACGGAAACTGGATAGCTACATGACTTAGCCCAGCTAATGAAGGCAAAAGACCACTGTAGAAATCACAAAAATTGGCATTTAAAAAAATAGTTCGATGGAATAAAACAACCAACAAGTTAAACAATTAACTATGGCAGCAAAAAAATTTCAAGTTCTAAGAGTTTCACTTTACAGAACTAGTATTTCAAAACCTTATACCTTCCCACAGACAAAACTTAGTTGCAGGGATCTTCCAAATAGGCTGTGCTCCCGAGTTAGGAGCACACTCCCGTCGCACTCCCATCGAGATGGGGGCCAACTCTAAACATGATGGGAGCTTCCACACTTATCTCATGGCAGAAATTCTGACTTCTCTTTGCAAACATATGCAAGGAAGAATAAAAGAAAATTGAAGTACAGAGAGATTTAGGACTCGTCTTGTGTTTGATTTATCTATGTGTTTAGTCCATAAATTTGATATAAAAACTATATTGGGCTGTTCCTGTTCCCGCTTCGTGCAACTAAGAGACACAAACACTATAGTGCTGGATAGTGAGATCATGAAGCCTGAAAAAAATACTCCCTCTGTCCCATTTTAAATGTCCCCTAGGTAAAGTCGTGTCATTTTGACTTTAAAAGAAAACATATTTCTAGATATTTTTTTCAAAACTTTTTACACCATTCAAAAGTACTCGTTGAGATCTTTTGAACGGTACAAAAAAAATTAAAAAGTAGTTCCGAAAGTATTTTATTTTTTTAAGGTCAAACTTGCACGGTCTTCCATAGGGGACATTTAAATTGGGACGGAGGGAGCACCAACTTATATTTGTGATATCAACAAGAATCACTGACCTATACAATCCGCGTATCCCTTCCTCATGAGCAATCCTTCTTAATGCGGAAAAAATGCCATCATAGGGAACCACACCTTGTCTCATTCCCTGTGTCTAAACACGGAAATAAATGAACTGTAAGAGCGACATACACATGACAATTCTTAGAGATGTCAGTAACCAGTTCAAGAAGCAGAGTTTTTATCAGAAACTGTACACCCTTCGGAGGGTTCACTAGCTTGCTTAGAATCGGTACCAAAGTAATCCAAAGTGTGGTCATGTGGAAGTTTCTCAAACATAATCAAAGCTTTACTATATACATACAACCACAATGTAATTTCTCACATCTGCAGTGCAGACATTACCCTAGCAGGACTCTACTGGGAGAATGATCCATTTGTTATTGCATCAAGAGAATATCTACATGTACAAGATAGTGAGTAGAAGGCTTCAAGTTTAAGCGGAGAAGGTGATAGACGAACAAGATTGACAATCCTCGGTTTAGGGGACGAATGGATTCATTTCAGGTCCAGAACTTTTAATTGGAATAGAACCGAATTTCACCCAATTTGGAACAAACCATGTTGTATTGGGTTTGGGGGCCCCATCTTTAGTAGAGAAGCCATACGACTGAGGTACAGAGATACTATATTGCTTTCAGGGTACTATAACAAGCACAAAGTGAGGGTGCCATGGCCCCTAACAGGTTACTCCTCCGTCTGTCTCCGCATTAAGGAAATATGTTTACCAGCAAACACAGGGAATAGACTTTCAAAGTCTAGTTAAAAATGTTGAGACAAAAGTGAGGAGTTGAAATGGAGAATAATGAAATCAGAAATCTCTAACCCGCAGTTACTATAATTAACAATCTCATAGAAACTATATCTGCCAGGTCAACCACCGCATCTCACCCACACAAATTCTGGATTCCAAAAATTGTGATGTTGATTATATGATAGACAAACCAATACATGGATATTTGCTTAAGGATGGTACAATTTTATTTATTTACTCTCAAGAAAATACAAGAATGGGTTTCTTTCCCACTGTATTGGAGGAATATTTGGCCAACTTCAACAACAGGCCTGTATTGATCTAGAAAAGACTTGTAGGACCGTCAAACAGTACACACACACACACACACACACACACACAGAGATTGAAAACATTTCTTGTCGCTTTCTCTGGATCCGATCTATTACTGGTTGGATTTTCAGAGCAGATTTTCTTAGTAAAAGTGAAATTATGGCCTCAGAAACTTGTCTATTCTAATACCTAAATGGTAGTTTTAGCTTGCATGCTATATTCTACCTAAGGTGGGGAAATAATCATAGTGACGCAACTAGTTTATCACTGTGCCCAAATGATGAACTGATGAATTCAAATATGTGGAGTTTGAAAGAATAGTGTATAGATACCGTCAAAGCCCCATTACAAGGTAAAGCATGGCATCAATACAGATCACGAACAAAAGGAAAAGGGCAAATATGGAGTTTTACATGTAGCATGTCTTGGGCTTTATAGTGTCAGGTTCTGGGTGATTTGAGTTTTATTTTTATGCATCTTCCATTTTCCTAGTCGATCTGATCCACTCATTTGTATAGCTAAGGGATTCTTTTCCCTGTATAAGAAAATAAATACTTGCTTTTCTTGGTTAGAAAAATGCTAAAAACATTTTGTAGGTAACAAAAGATCCATAACATCAGGATCACAGAAAAACAAGGCGCACTTAAGGCACAAACAAAGGGGAAATCAATCAAGAGTCTTCTTCAAAAGCTAACTAAAGCCTAGCTCTCAATACAATGTACATCCGACACAAAACTAGATGGAAATTGGCGATGGGTGGAGAATCCGCCCAGGCTCATATACTGCTTTTTTGAGGTTATAATAAGCCAACTGGGGACAAGCTCTAACAGGTATCGAGAACATCGGTGAATCAGTAAAGATGGGCTTAGGTGTCTCCCATGGCCCCATGGGTTGGTCATGTGAGTGACACTATGGCATTGGGTCTCGTATGGAAAACTAAAGGAGCCCCAAAGGAAAGATTCAACTTAAGCAAAAGCACCAAAATCTACAAATGACACTCCCCAAGACCTAAATTAGGAAAGAAGGGATCCCCCTAAATTGGACGGCAAGGAACCTCAAAAGGAGGCATCTAGCAAACGTTATCTCAGACTCTTCATCTTCTAATTTGTTTGACATGAAATAAATTAGGTAGAGTTTGCTACGAACGGAATACAAACAGGGATCATTAGATGGGTAAACTGCTAAATTCAATTTTAACTGCGCAACTGATCTACTCATATCAGCTTTATTTATGTGTCCCAGGAGGCTTACTTGCATAGAACAAAAACTATGCCAAGTTGGTCCGTGGTTTCTAGCACTTGAAAGGAGTGTTACTGGCAGACTCCATCCCATTGAGAATTCTTGATACATTACATCCAATTAAAACATGTGTTTACAAGTAGGAAGTCACACATGCAAAAATCAAACACATTCATTGATGTTTTAGTTCAATTTATTTTGAGAACTGCAAACACGACAAGATCCAACCTACTTGGAGTCTGGTCTTAACAACCCACAGTGGATTTGCTACAATAGCCGTAGCAGCCCCGGCGCCAGAAGCCGCTATCATATTGGCACCAAACGTAAGTTGACAATTGTTATCAACTGCAGAATAAAAAATTTCACAGGAGTTAACAATCTAATCTGCTCGAGGATAGAGAGGTAAGTCAGAGAACAAGACGAGTCATAAACCAAACCAAACTGACCATTGTGTTCCAATCCACTAGGAACAAGAATAATCATAACTTGGATGTGGCAAAAATATCGTCTAATAAAGCTAATGAAAAAAGGTTTACCCACCGTGTGTACGGAGCAAGCCTTTCAGGTGCCCATAGACGGTGAAGTACACCTGTGTGAAAAATCAGTACGTTACTAAGAGAAAGATAAAGTGAACATGAGACCAAAGCTATGCATATTTCTAGAAGGTGAAAGAGGCAAAAACAATGAGAATTTCTGTCAAATATAAGTCCCGAGATAAGTCACCCCAAGAAACTTGATCACAATCGTTCATGTAACTTCATAAACATAGACGCAATATCTGATTAAAAAACAGGAAAATAATATCAGAAAAAATTTAGTAGTCATATTGAATAATAAGGGAGAAGCTGCGGTGGTTCTCCAACATTTTTTCAAAGTTTCAAACATGCTTACAAAGCGGTGGCTTGTGAAAATGCATTTTGTTAATCCAAGAATTATAGAAAATCTTATTTCCTACGACGATTTTCTGAAATTAGAAGAAAAGACATTGCTTCACCCAGAAAAATTTCCAAAGAAATATCTAGAAGCCAAAAGAAGAAAATAGAGCAAAAATGGAGGGTATCTTAGTAGCTACATCAATTTCTCTAGACAAATGTAGTCCTATAAGCAAGGAAACTTTTGCTCCTGAAAAGTAAAAAGTTTCCTCAAATGAGTGGAAGACCTAGCGGCTTTTTTTTGGAACTCCTCTAAACCAAATCAAACCAAACCGACCTCAGGTGCCAACCGGTTGGGTCGGCCATATGAATTTGTTTTCTCCATTGAGCTCTGTCAGCGGCAGTGGTCTACCCCTCTACAGTGGCAATATCATTCCTTCCAACTATCGCATCTACTGATCCATGACAAACATGTCGATACTACCTTAATCTATTTTCTCATTTTATCTTTTATCGTGCTACCCCTACCATTCCCCCTAGATTTTCATTTCAAACTCTATCGTGCAATGTCTCACCACATATCAATCTAAACATTCTCATCCAAGCCATACTCATCTTATTCACATGTTGTTTCTTAGTAGCTCAACACTCTGTGCCGTATAACATGGCTAGCCTAATAGCAGTGTGGTAGAATTTTCCCTAAAACTTTGCAGGTATATCGGGATCGCAAACCACTCTAGCTTCCAGGCAAAGATGGTTCTCTTCTACCAAAATTTTTGGTTTTACAAAGATTTAATTAAGGAAACCAAGCTAGCATTTGCACCACTACAGCATTGCATTTACCGGGGGGAAAGAGAGCAACAAAAGAAAGAAAAAAGGGGGCCTCTTGCTAATTTGGGCACAAGAAAAACAGAAATCCATTTTTTAAATAGAAAGGTATTTCGTAGAAGTTTAGTTCAACATAGCGAGTTTATATTAGCAAGATCAAACCAGTCTATTGGAAAAAAGAAAATTTGGGGGCAAAAATAGGATAAATATCAGAAACCAGTTAAAGCTACAACTGCTTATATACATCGAAAAGATTTGAAGTGGCAATGGCCTCAATTATTTTCTAGAACAAATCAAGGAATGTAATACTCACAGCCCAGTTTGGAAGTAGTGCAACTAACGTTGGTGTAAGGCCCCGGTACAACCCCTTCAAACCCTCAGTTTGTATTATATTCCGTAGGCTTGTTATAATGATACTACCTGATTATCGCCAAAAAAAAAAAGGTAAAAAAACTGTATCATATATGTATATAAGCAGAGCCAGCATAAACAGACAAATGTTCGGAGTGAGCAAGCAAATACTCTCGGTCCACTTTGAACTATCAAAGATGCAATTTTTCGGGATGGAAGAACCTATTTTTGCCTCCTTTAGTAGCTCTAGGAGGGGAACCGGCATTGACCTGACATTTGGCATTATTTTTACAAAGTAGTTGCCCTCATAAACCCATACCCAAAGGATAGAACACCGAGTTTCAACCAGTGAATCAGCAATGGCCTGTTATGCAGTTCGTTTAGGATAATATCAAAAATTTCTCCTAGGTTACGTATACATGCTGCTTTATTTATTTCAAAAGCACACACACACACACACACACATATATATATATATCTACCGGCCTCACATACTAGCGTCGGACAAGTGTTTTAGACACTTCGAACACGTGGCAACTTGCTCATACATCTGTTTCATTTCTACTATACCTTTCCTAGTCAGATTCGCTGGGAGCACGGCGAGACACCTTAGGAGATCATAATGCAATTTCATAAAAGGATGTCATTGTTGCCACACGCTTAGTTCTTGACACGTTACTATTATTCACTAATCTTTCAATTCCTATTTTGAGGGATAAAATACCTGTACATCCGTGTAGTGTCCGTGTTCATGCTTCTTAGTATCTATGTCATGCATAAAAAAAATTGCAGTAAGCATAAGATTTTAATTAAGTTCTATGTTATATACCAGAGAAGAAACATTTTATCTAGTGAAATTAAATACTAAAATAAGACAAAACGATAAACAAAACCACCATCAAGTGGTTGATTTTGGTAGTCAAAAAAACTGCGCAACGTATAAACATACATAGTTACTTTAGGAACACTCTAATGTGCATGACTAGAGCTAGAGTGGAAGCCCATTATCAATGATGTGATACTCATTGAAGAGGGTAACAACTAATATAGATATGCCTTTCCAAAAAGATCACTGGTGGTCTATGATGTAAAGGAAAATAAATAGGTGAAGCCAAATCAATAATAGCAAGCACCATCAGAAAAATGACAATCTTTCCAAAGAATCAAAAGAAAGAGCTACTAAGGTAATGTTTATCAATAATTTGTCTGCCTCTGTAACAAAGTTACAGGCTGCTAATCCCTCAAACTTACCACTGCCAAACTAGATTATTGCCAAAAAAAGAAAAAAAAATGAAACCACCAAATAATGCTCTGGATTTTCAATGAAGGAAGCAAAGTAATAAGCGCCTTAGTTGCACGAAGCGGGAGCGGGTGCCGAAGCGTGGAAGTTGGGGAATAAAGAAGCTCCCAAGGTTGGGAGCGTGAAAAGCATGTGTACATACATTATGAAAATAATGTGGCATAGAATATACACTTTAAAACTACAATCATTTTATGGAGTAAAAAAATATGGGCCAAGGAAGTTCTACATGAGGGTAGTCTCAAATGTTCTTGAAAAATAGTAAGTTCTACCAGCTTCTTCCATTATGCTTTCTAGTTGGAATGGCTACAGGAATTGGTTCCTTGTAGTATACTATATCTTTTAAAATTGGTGGAACAAAACTTTACCGTCCATATCAAATTACGTGACTAATATTCATGACATGAAAGCACTTTCAAGTTTCAACCCTTCGCCATCTGAGTCATCTTTTTGGCAGGTTACAATAATCGGGAGTTTACAAGATTAAATTAAAGGACTGCAACATAAAGTCAAACTAAGGATTATGTCGCCAATTAGGTATTCTCTGATACCATGTAGAAACCTTATATCCAACCCAAATGCTAAAGCTATTAGTTGGAGAGATCCCGACATAACCTCCCAAATGGGGCCGCATTTGAGGATGTCACGTGTAGCTTTATTGGGGTCATCATCGTGCGGCCTTTCTTTGGTTTGTCGGTTTGTAAATTTTTACAATGTGGGATGGAATGGCCTACACTCTGTTGCCATGAAGATTGAATCTTAATCACCATTGTGCATTGTGATTGGAGGGGAAGAGAGAGAAAGAGGCGCGAGTGGGAAATCTTATTTCTATAATCTTGGTTAACAAACTAAGAGAGCAGAATTACATTCTACATCAGAGGTACTCCTCCACCGACTATGATCTCTTAACCCCAGCTAAAAAATTACTAACCATAGTTACAGCACAACTAAGTATCTAATTAATGTACTGGTCTAAACAAATACCAAACAATACCAACAGCACGAATGAGATCACGGTGGTACCTACTTAGTTAATGTGTCATAAGGATCTATGTTGATCAACTCCTCCATTTTAGAGTCTTCTATCTAGTTTGATTCTTTATTAGTATGATCTATAATAAAATCCTCTCATTTCAATATTTTATCAACGCAACGACGCATGTAGCGCAAACTTCACCATGAGACATGAATTGCTTCCAAAGTATGATCAGATGGATGCACATCCAACTAAATAGTCATAAATAGTTCATTGATTTAGCATTCACCTATGCACCCATATTTTATCACTATCTTGACTACTCAACTGTCAAAGTGCAACACAACTATCAAAACTCGAAAACTTTGACCTTCTTTTGGCACAGTTTTCTAAGTTTTAAGTATGAATTCCAGTTTTTGTGAGATGCGTGTGATCCACATTTTTTAGTTTAGTATAAGTAATATCAAACTTTGGCTCCTAAATTTGCAAGAAATAGATCCAAAAGAGGAGGGACCAAACCAAGTGACGGAAGCTGTATACAGCAGCAAAGGCAGCGGGTGGCCATGGCTCCCTTACCTTTTGAACAATTATTTGGACCACCCCCATAACCATAGAAAATTTCACAAATCTATATAGAAGGACCCCTAATTTTTGGAAATTCTTGTTACCTTCCCTCTATTTCACTCCAAAAGCATGCACCGGCAACCCTTCTTCTGATACTAAACATAACTTCAATTAGAGCTATTCGGTAATTCCATTTAAAGGTAAATAGAAAAGTACCAATTTTTAGAAGCTAAGTTCATTTTTTCTTAGCTGCAATTAATTCCACACCACCAAGTACGACACCTAGCAGGTTTCGTCCCTCATTCTATACGTCCCCTCACAAGCATCTAGAAAATCATGATCACGATGGTTTGCCCTCCACACTTCGCTAAAGCATTACATAAGAATCTAAATGCTAGTGTATAAATGAAGAAAACCATACAGCCACTGGCTAGAGACAATTCAATTCATGTAAAAACACATACCTCTTTGACCAGAGTGGGGCACATTGGGTAGGCCATGAACTTGCAATCTAGTTTTAATCACATCCAATGGACACACAATAGTGGCAGCTATAGCACCTGCATGGGGCATAAATCCCGTAAAATAACCAAGCGAGGTGATACAATAAACCACAGTATGCTTAACAATCACGAACATTCCAATGTAGGAGCAACAAGCAGATTAACTAGTGCTGCACCCGTTTGATGCACGGGATGAGAAACATTCACCTGTGAGACTTTTTTGGTTAAGTAATCAATTAAAATGTGAGTACATTGAACTTGACTTAAAAAAAAAAAACGAAGTTAACCGAATTAACCTTTCCCCCTACACCCAACTATTGCATCTTGCAGAGAGAGATAAAGCTGTGATATTTGCCGATTATGTTTTGTAAAAATTTCTTTCATTTAGCCCATTTTCCCATTCGCAAGATAACAGAATCATAGTAGATGGAGAAAACGTGAAATATACAAATCAATTTCTATCTTCAACTATGAAATCGTTTTTGGCTCCGAATACGAAGTAAAACTAATTTCCCGAGCACAAAAGTAAACATAGTAAATCACCAAAAGCGTTAAAATTGAGGAGAACTGAGGGGTTTATGGTAAAAAGAGCAAACCTGCAGCGGCACCGGCGCCACCGTCACATATGATTTTCTTGACGCGACAGCCGTTGAACGAAGGCGCATCGCAGCCAGTCATCTTGATTCCCTACGGCTCGAAGAATTTGGAACCGATTGAGTATTTGAGAACTGAAATGAGATTCGCATGGCAGATGAATATATATAGGTATACTAGTAGTCTAAGTATGCAGAGAGATATTAATACATAAACCCTCTTCCTGCTACATTAGTCGACGGACTCGACGCAGTCTAGAGAGAGAGAAGGGGCGTGGTCTTGGGGTGAAGGCTGAGCGTGAGCGAGGGTGTTGGGAAAGAGGGAAAGAGTGAAGAAGAACAGACTGGTAAATGAAACGTGTTGGATACTTGGATGGAATGCTTTGTTGAATTTCCTGTCCAAAAAAATAAAAAAAATTGCGTTGTTGAGAAATGAAACTACAAAACTAACCCACCCATAATAATAATAATTTTGAATAAAAAAGTGACTTAGTAAAATCGCTAAAAATGGAAAACTCGGACTTACTGTAGAAAATTGTTACTAAAATTGGAAAACTCGGGTTTTCCATAAAAAAATTGTTGACCGACGCAACATGACAAATCTCTGTCAAATTTGACAAATGCTAATTTTTTTTTTATCATGTACGACAGTTTATGGCGAAATTTTCATTTGAGATTAAGAGAGAGAAAAATAAAAATAACAATGATAAAATGGCATATATAGGTATAGCACTGCAATACCCATGTCATTTTTTGGCAAAATGACATTTTTGTTACCCAAATATGAGAATGTCAATGGAAAAATGAATTCTTCAAATCCAACCACTTACACCATGAATTTACCCAATGAATTCTTCAAATCTAAGCACATTTACCATATTTCAATCCCTTTCTTCTTCTTTTTTTAAAAAAAAAAAGTATAAATAAGTATAAGTTCGAATCAAATTCAAGTCATCTGTAGTTCTTATTTTGAGATATTTAATTTTGGTGTGAAGATTTGGGGTTCACAAAATTTGTGACTGTGCTATTATGAATTGGTTGACTACGTATCGGAGTTTGACTCGGTATCAAGTCAGCATAGTTCAATATTGATTTTGAGATAGAGAGAACATTCTTTACACCGGCGGTGTAAACCAAAATTTTCTCCAAATGTATTATATTGCGCCATGTGTCCAAACAGTGGTCCCAAAAGATAGAACATGGACACATGACGCAATGCAATCGATTTGGAGAAAACTTTGGTTTACACCGCCGGTGGCGCAATGCAATCGATTTAGAGAAAACTTTGGTTTACACCGTCGATGTAAAGAATGTTTTTCCTTGAGATATGTTTCTGGATTTTAATCCCACTTGAACAAGGGGCAAACTTCAGGGCATAGGCGCATAAGCCGTTAATTTCCCAAATAACTTTCAAAAGAATTTCACTTTTTTTGTGTCAATGGGAGCAGAAAACTTTCATTTTAAAGATGCTTTCCGTATCAAAATACCATATTCACACTCGTAAAACCATATATTACTCCATGGCAAAGATAACGGGGTACCATACTCGTACTTTTATTTTGGTGTACCCAAAAAAAAAAAGGAACAATATATCATTATTTATTTATTTATTTTTTTTTGGACCGGCAACTATAAATCATTAGTTGTAATATGAAGTTTTTAAAATGTAGCAATGGGCCATGGATTTCAAGTCACTGAAATCATTTTTTTATTTGAGCCAAATCAGGACTGAAATCAATAGTGATCTCCAGTCTCCACAGATTGCAAAATCAGGACTGACAATTTATGTATTTTTAGGCTTTGTGCATTAATTTATTTACTAGTGTACATTAGGCCTAATAAAGTCAAGAAATTCAACAAAACCCTTTAAGGGAACTAATAATGCCAAAACTCATTTTGTTTATGCCAAAATTCTTTCATTACACCAATTGCTTTACAAGAATGCCTCTTGAAATTGTATAGGATATTTTATCATTCATTTTAAAAGTGGGGGCCCTCTACTACACCACTTGCTTTACAAGAATGCCCCTTGAAATCATATAGGATATTTTATCATTCATTTTAAAAGTGGGGGACAATTAAGTCATGCAATGAAAGAGTTTTGGCAGGAACAAAAATGGTTTTGGCATTATCAGCCCCCCTTAAACAATCGTAGATTTGTTTTGGAATTTTCATTAATCAAGTTGCTTGAACTTAATGGGATCCTTAAGATATCAACATGAAGTACAATAATTCAAATTTTAGCTGTAACAATGCCATAAATGACTTGCAGATATAAAATTCGTCACCACCAAAAGATTAGAAGAGTAAAAAAAAAAAAAACGGACAAAGCATTAATAAAAAAAAAAAAAAGCCAAAAGTGTGATCAGTTTGGCTTATTTTTATCGTCTTACAACTTTTTTCAAGTTTTGGACTTTTTTTTTTCAGTTTTAAAAATATTTTCGTCAAGACAAATCAAAGTAAAATAAAACTTGAGTAGGAACTAACAAGAGTTCAAATAACAACAATAATAATAATAAGACTTTAATAAAATAACCAGTAGCTCTAGAAAAATGGCTGAAGTTGTAACCTGTGGCCATCCTTGTGCCACTCTAAGGATCATAACCTGACATTTTGAAACGAGGCTGAAATTGTAATCTGATCGCATCGTTGTCCCACTCTAATGCATCCCACCAAATCTGGCTGCCTTCAATTTTCTCCAAATTAGGAGCACCATTAGTGTCGAATGGGAGTTTTTTCATCTTCCGACATCTCACTATAAACACCTCCTTCAGTGATTGCCAACACATGGGAACACCTTTGAAAAAACTGTCAAATTCGGGTAAGTCAATGAGCCGCAATGTTCTCAATTTGGGTAGAGGCTCATAGTCGAGCTTCTGATCATCTGGAATCATCCCCTTGAGTCCTCGACAGTCGTAGACAAACAATTCTTCCAAGTTGGATAGTTGTTGAACCATGAATCCACTTGAGAAGAGCTGCTCAATTGATGGACAATTCATTAAAGCTAATGATTTTAGATTGGTAAAGGTGTTTGCATTTGGTGGCGGTGGTAGTAATGGTCCCTCCTCCATCTCCAAACAAAGAATAGTCTTCAATTTGGACAGCTTGTCTAGAGATAAATGTTCTAAATTTGGAAAAGCACCCATTTCTAGCCCATTTCTGTCGACAATTGTTTCAAGCGCATCACATTCTTGAATGACGCACAATTTTAACTCACATATGTTGCGCACACCCACTTCTGAAAAAGTACTAAGTTTTCCATGACCAATTAATTCGAAGAGATCTGATTGAATGAGTACATCCTCTATGGCTGGGGGAAGGCTGCTACCCCTTTCTTCTTCTTCTCCTCCTCCTCCTCCATAACATAGAAACCTATTAATACCGCTTCCCACGTAATGTCGGTCCGCATTTATACGGAAGTGAAACTTTGTCAATCTTCTCTCTCTCCATGATATGCTATTTTCTAGGAAGTATTGCAGATTACCTACCGTCCCGAAGTCGAATTCAAGCCAAGAAAGTGAACTCAAGTTGGTCAATTCCTTCACAACAATCTCTTGACTTTCACCACTCAACTGAGTAAATGAAAGTTTAAATACTTCCATCTGAGACAGCTTGCATATCGCTCCAGCAGGGAGAGCTTCCAAAGAGTAGCAATTGAAAAGGACCAGTTCTCGAAGACTGTCCAATTTAGATATGGAAGTTGGCAAAGATTTGATTTTAGTAGATGACAGATCCAAAACTCGGAGGTCATGCATGTTGCTAAAGAAAGTTTCTGGAATCTCCTCTAGATTATCACTTTCTTGAAGCAACAATGTCAGGAGCTCGGGGCAGTCTGGCGATTCTGGCAAATTGAGCAAGTCATTTTGAATAAATGATATTCTTGTTGCCTTTTTCCATTCCACTGCATCTGGAATCTTCCCTGAATAGATTCCGGCTCTCACCAGTTGTTGGGGTTCTTCACCTTTTGGGGAAGTCATTGCCAATACCAAGCCTCGAACAACATCGTGCATCTTCACAGAGTCATCATTGTCACAATTTTCCAACAAAGATGCATCAATAAGAGCTTGCAATATTGCATCTCCCTGATCAAATGCCTCGGCAAAAGTAAGTTCTCGAGAAAGAATCCCCTCTGCTCTTAAATATTCTGTCAATTCAGCCTTGTCAATCTGGGAGTCTTCTGGATACAATCCACAGAACAAAAGACATTGCTTTTTTTCTGTATTTTTTAATTGGTCATAGCTCAACTTTAGTATTTTGAACACGCTTTCATTCATGTCTCTAATGAAAGACGTCGCAGGTGACCTTAATTCCCTTAAGAAATTCCTCCAGAAGTTCACATTTTCCTCCTTCCGTAACACACCACTTACGACCTTTAATGCCAGTGGCAAGCCATCGCACTCTCTGACAATTTTCTCAGCGGGCGGTTTGATGTCAGGAAGCTTCACGACATCTTCCACTTCTGAGTTAAACATCTCCCATGCTTCCTCTTCTTGCAAAACTGCAAGAGGCACTTCATCAGTTTTCATCTTCCGGCAAACTTCTCGATTCCTGGTTGTTAAAACAACTTTGCAACCGTTTTCTTGATTGGCATTGGGGACTAAAACACTCAAATCCACCTCATCCCAAACATCGTCCAAAAGTAACAGATACTTCTTGCCCTCAAGTCCCTCGAGCAATTTGGATACAACTCTATCATCAGATAGCTCATCAGTATTTATTCCTACTCGATCCCCAACTGCTTTCTGTAGCTTTCTAATGCTCCAAGATTTTGAGACAGTCACCCATATCACAAAATCAAACATTGTTTTCACATCAGAAGAATTGTTCAAGAGTCTCAAAACAGTTGTCTTACCTACTCCCCCCATTCCGCAAATACCAATCTTTGGAGTGCTCTTGTCTCGGATTTTATTCAGTACTTTGTCAAGTGTTCGATATGCACATGCTGCCAATTTTGAAGTGGGGTCTGGCTTCTTCTCAACCCTAGGTGGTGGTGAATCAACGAGAAATTCATTTTCAGACTTGAACTTATCTAGGAGTACGTTAATGTCACTAATCATATCCATGACTCGTTCACCAAGTTTTACACGAGCAAAAATGTCGGGACATCCGATACATTTCTTCTTAACATCAAGCTCTTGAACTATGGTCTTAAACTTGTTTTCCATCTCCTCCACCTTTTTTATCCAAGCATCACATTCTTTGGTTGGGGTTTTCTCCGGTTTCGATCTGTGAATTTTAGTAACAACATCATCTTTTTTAATACCTAAATCAGATGCTTTCTCACAGAGCACTTCCCGATTCTTCGACAATTTTCTAACATAGTTGATGCGTTTGGCAATAGGAGCCCATAAACACTTCCCAAACTCGCAGACAGGTCCAATGCAAGCAGTAGCAACTGTCAAATACAAGAAATATGATGAGTGAACAACATATGAAACTTGGTTGAGGTTGGTATGCTTTTTAAGGACAAGCAATGTAGTGTCAGTGTGCAAATCGACACATGGTGCAAAGTTTCCTCCAAATTTATTACATTGCGCCATGTGTCCAAACAGTGATCCTAAAAGGTAGGACAGGGACACATGGCGTAATGTAATCGATTTGGAGAAAACTTTAGTTTATATTTTACACCGCAGGTGTAAAGAATGTTTTCTCGTAATTTATTTCTACTAAGCGTTACTTTAGTTGTTTATTTATTTCCCGTTATGGAATAATTTCTTGGGTTATTGTTTATTGGGTTTGGTTTAGTTGTTGTAGCTTTTATGTGGTTTATGTAGTGGCCCGTTCTGGTATAACTCATAACAGGCATGAATGTAATTCATTTATTGCATAGTGGTCTTCAACTTTTTTTTATTTTTTAATAGCGGAAAAAGGAGAAGAGTAAAACAATACTTCATCACTTTTTTCAATTTTGGAGAACACACAAATATAAAAAGAAATTCATCCAGTCGCCTTAAAGAGTTTTGATTGTTATGTCCTTATAACTTGATTTGCACTCTACGCTTGGTAAACCCTGTAGGACTCCTGGTCCGGCCCAAATCAAAGTCCCTCGCAAGTAATTGCCGAAGGTCCTAAAAAATTGGCCCAAATCAAAGTTCCCTGCTATTTTTAAGTGAAAGGTCCAAACAAGAGAATCAAACAAGAGAATCCAACAGTAGCTAAGGTCCAAAAGTGGCCCAAAAGTCGTATCTAATCGTCTTGGGTTTTAATCCTGGGCTTTTAATGTATGAAGCGGCGTCGGTGGTGGTTGGTTGGTTGGGTAGTGGTGGTTGGGCGGCGGTGTGGTTAGGTTTTTCTGGTAAAGGATTGAAATGGAAGGGGAAGAAGTGTTAGTCGATTTTGATTTTTTTGATTTTATTTTATTTTTTGGTTTTGTTTTAGATCGCATCAAAATGACTTATGGATGGCGTTGTGTATCATTTTTGAAATTTAAAAGCTTTTACGGAATAGAAATTTTTTTGGCAACTTTAAACGTATTTGGTCGATAGTGTGCTAAAAAATATGTATATGCGAATAGGCGTACACAACCGCTCGATAATGCACTCAATAAGGTGGTCTGCATTACTAAATGCTAAATGTATCTGTATTCAAGTCCTTTCTTGTGTATGTACCTATATCTACGTTACATGTTTTTTTAATAATAATAAAAAAATCATTAGATTGAACGGTCAATGCTGTAATCATATCACTATTTGATTATAGTTGAGTATGATTTTTGTTTTTTTTATTTGATTGTAATAAATTACAATTTTGTTGTAATTAGATATAGAGCATCAATTTCAATGGAGTATATAGTTTCATTATCGAATCCAATACTCAATTCTCCCTCCCTTGTTTCATTCTAACATGGTGTCACAACAAACATTTTTCTAAGGGCATCTCTAGTGCACTACCTAAAATAGTTCCCTAAAGTGCCCTAACCAGTTACCTAAGAAAAAACTCAAAAAATGGTCTCTAGTGCACAAAAATTGACTCCCTAAAATCCTAGGTGGCACCCCTCACTACCTAAGTGCCCTAAGTAATTACCTAAATTTTGGGAGAGACTTAAGGAGTGAGAAAGAGGAGAGAGATAGAGAGAAGGGAAGGAGAGGAGAATTTTGTAGGACCACTTGGCACCCCTCACCACTTAAATGGGTCCCACACTAAAAGATAATGAACATTTTTATGGAGCCCCATTAAAGTGCATTTCTCCTTAGGTAGTTAACTAAGTTATTAATACACAAAATAGGGTGCCACATGTGCTTAGGTATACACTTTAGCAAATATTTTTTAGGTAGTGCACTAGAGATGCATAGTTTCTCATAGCCCCTTCACTTGCGCATTAATTACCATCATCGCCCCCCCGCATCACTACCGAAACTCTCAAACCTCTCAAGAACAAAAGGCAACCTACTTTTCCCAATCACCGCCATCGTCACATGGTTCAACTTCATCGCCAATCTCTTCATTTCAACCCCGTAGGATTCAAAATGACCAATACCATCCTCAAATTTAAACAACATTCGCACACTGAATCACCGTCAGTGCACGCATGATACGCCCATTGGCATTTGACTGCAACCACCGCCATCGTCACATGGTTCAACTTGGTTGAGGTTGGTATGCCTTTGTCTAGTTTTTCACCCGTTTTTACCAATTCTCCCTTGGTGCAATCTCGTGTCTTGCATACGGAGCATTTTGATATAACCCTATATATCTTTCTTTCACACCCTATATATCCTCATTCGTATTCACACAGATTCTCTCCCACTGCTTTTTCTGCCGTTGCATCATGTAGACCTTCATGGTAAGTTTTTACACAACGTATAGCATCGAAATTTTATTAGGAAAATAAACTACTACCTTCATGTGGTACAAGTCGAGTAAACTCACTTTTACATAGGTTTGGGTCAACAGGTGGAATAATGTTTCAAGTAACTTTTTCCCCAAACTAAGATTTGAGTCAAGATTTTCGCAAGGAGTGGAGATGCCCTTACTGGGAGATTTAAGATACAAAGTACTAACAAAAGTCCCTTAATTTGGATGTATCTCTAACATTGCTCGCCAAAGCTTTTGAAGAATCATTTCACTAGTTTCTATTTGCCCTTATTAGGGAATGTCGTGAGAACTGTTGGAACATGTAATCCATAATTTTCTTAGATATTGGGGATGAATGTATCTATAGTTAGATACATGGTATTAGTAGTTCCTATCACATTGGATATGTAAAGTCTTCTAGGGACTTGTGATTCATTTTCTAGTTTCTTCTATGTAGTCCTATAAAAAGACATCACATGTTATGGTTTGTAATGAGTCAAGTAATCAATCAATCTCTATCATCTTCTATCTAGCAAGCTCTTTGGTAAAGTTCTTTCGTACAAGAGCTCTGTAGGGCTCCGCCCTACATCTCCAAAAAACATATTCGCTGTGTTTGGTTGAGAGTTTTGAGAAGAATTTTTTGAGAAATATTTTTGAGAAGAGTTTTGGAGTTTTGACAAAGCATTAACCCCTTGACGTGATGTTCTGAGGGGCCCCCACTTTTTGGAATTTCTGATGGTCAAAACGTCAACCGGATGTGCAAAACCCACGTAGGCCCACAACTTTTTGGAAGTTCTGACTGCAATTGGGTAATGAACTTCTCCATCTGTCATGAAGTTCTGACGTGAAGTACCTCAGAGTAATGATTTTCTCCATCTGTCGATGTTCCAGGCCAAAACCCAGCTGTGGGCCCCTGGCCAACAGCCAGCTGTCGATGCTCCACTCCAATTACCCAGCTGTGGGCCCCAGCCAATTACCCAGCTGGAATGCCAAAGCCAATAACCCCTCTCTCTCTCTCTCTCTCTCTCTCTCTCTCTCTCTCTCTCTGCGCGAAACCCAATTACCCAGTGGGCCCCAGGCCAATAACGCATCCGATCACAAACTTCTTTTTGAAATCAAAAAATTGTTTGAGAAATACAATCCGAACACAGTGATTCTCTTCTATCTTTTTTATTTGCTTCCGCTGCCCAAAAAAAACCAACAAGAACATGGTATATATTTTTGGAGTGTATGTGCCTTCTTTAATGGGCAAGACTTTTGACCCTATGATTAGAACGAACTAACTAATGATAAAATTTGCTTGGTCCAATCTCTCATTACCTAAGTGCAAAAATATAAATTCAAAATGCAGAGAGAGAATACATGAATGTAAATAGAAAACACAAAATTACCTTCAGCCATGGAGATAACTGGAAAATTATCAAGACCCTGAGAAAAAAAATCAGCTATTTGCTTCCAATACAGTAGAGTAGTTCACTTTAAGAAGCAAAAACGTTGCATTGCAGGGAGAACCTTGACCTGTAGATGCAGATTGTTCAGTTGGGATTAGCGAATAATCATAACGAATAATGATCATCGATCGTGTAATACACATTGTCATAGTAACCAAAAATATTCCGTCGTATATACAAAGAGGGAAGGTAAGGGGACAGTTTTTTCGTCCCGGTATTGAACAGTATCTAGGGCCACTGATTAAATCGTGCTTCTTACAGGAGACGATTACATTTTAATTGAAAATTTCTGCGGTCCCGAACTCATGGGTTTAGATAGTGTACGCACAGTGTGTTGATACGTGTGGGGCCTATTTTTTTTTTGTCTCACACAAACGATCACAAAGCTTTCATTAATTTTAAAAGAAATATGAGTGTTGATGGAAATAATCAGCTCAATTAAATGAATAGTTGTCTAGTTTTTTTTATTTAAAGAAAAATAAATTCAGCATTCATTAAAAACATAACGTACACAAAATTATCTAATTTAGTTGATTGGTATGCGCGTTTGGACATTTTCTCCCCACTAAAAGAAACCACCATTTTCCTCCTCACTTATTGACTTTGTAATATCCGCAACTCGCGACAATTGGTTAAATTGAACAAATAATTTTTTTTTGTCTAAATGAAGTTAAATTTAATTTCAAAAACTAAGACTTTTTTTTTAAAAATTCTTTTTAGCATGCACGTTTGGACATTTACTTCCCACTAAAAGAAAACACCATTCCTCACTTATGGACTTTGTAAGAATTCTTTTGTTTTTTTTTTTGATGACTGATACTTCTAAATATTATTAGCGACCCTTTCGCATCAATTCACTATGGGTCCCAATTGTGTAATCATGGGTGTTTGGGAGCTACTTCGGGGATCCCATATAAATTGTCTGAGCAATTTAAAGAATCTAAAAATATGAAATCCAATTTAACTTCATTATTTGTTCACAATAAACAACAAAAAAAATTATTTGTTCATTTTAACCAGTTGTTGCGAGTTGCGACCCTAATACTTTTCCATAACATATACGAACTCCAGATAGAATGCATTTGGCTTGTATATTGAAATAACGAGCCAAATGCATATGTACACTATTTGGAGAGTAACAAATCACTTTGTTCACTTCACATTTTCAAAAAAAAATTCAAAAAGATTCTTTCCCCATCTCTCATCTCTCCAATCATTAATCTTATTTCTCTCTCTACTTATACCTCTCTATCCAATCATTATTCTCATTTCTCTCTCTCTCTCACTCTCTCTCTCCAATTATTACACCTCTAATTATTACTTTTTCCAAAAATTCATCCAAACACTATCTCAAAAATATTTCTCAAAATATTTTTCTCAAAACTCTCAACCAAACAAAGCCAGATGTCCAAACAAGAAGCTATAGAGAAAGCCAATATTTGTGATTGCGTTGGTTCTTTACCTGTTGCTTTAGAAGGTAGTGTGGAGATAATACAAAAGAGAAAAACAGCAATAAGATATATAAATGTATTCGATGTTAAAGTAATTTACCTGAACTCTTAAAATACCTTCAAAGTTAGTTGACAACAAAAAAACAAAAACAAAAATTAAATTACATTATAATTCACAAACCGTTTCTTTCATTTTTTGCTGTAAAATATGTACAAAATTAATTGATTTTCCTCATGTCAATCCAACACTCTGTTTTTGTATTGCACACTAGACTACTCACTAGAAGACCTCGATATTTAAATCCATGGTTTGGTGGTAGGCATGATGGTGGAGGGTGGGATTGGGCACGTCTAATGGTGATGATCAGGGGCAAACTTACCACTGGGCATGTGAGATCATGTGCCCCACTCAATTCCGTAAAAATAATTCACTCAGTTATTCTCTGGTTCATTTAAGACTGCAGTGTTAAGTTCTCACACATTTGGAAGCTTGCTCGATGATCTAAGTCATTTATATTATAGATGTCATAAACTAATTTGTCTACACAAAAGTTTAGGTTGATCGAACCCTTGTATCTTCCTCGTCAATATGCCTTTGATGGAAGATTTGTTCATAGTTTTTGCCGACAATCTTCCTCGGGACATGGATGCCGGTTGGCTTCGCCAGATTTTCTCCACTTTTGGGCGGGTTGTTGATGTTTTCATTCCGCTCAAGAGAAGCTCAGGGTTTAATACGAAGTTCGGTTTCATCAGATTCAAGAGGAAGGAGGAAGCTACTTGTGCGATTGATGCTCTTGATGGTTTATTGATCAGAATTTTTAGGATTTTGGTGCAGTTTGCTAAGTACCCAAAATCCACACCATCTACTGTGAAGTCCTTTCAGAAGATACAAGTAGGGGGTCATAATGGGAATTTGGTGCATTCTGATCATAGACGGATTCCTAAATCCGGAGTGGATCACCCTAAGCATAGTACTTCATGTCCTCCGTCCTACGTTGATATTCTTCGAGGTGGTTCGAAAGTCGCGAGGCCTAAGTTGGTGGAAGGCATTGAAACAGATGTGAATTGGCTTCGTAAGAGCGCGGTGCGAAGATTGATCAATTATTGCTACGTGAATACGCTTCAAGACCTCTTCATAAGCAATGGTATTTGGGATGCTCACATTCGTTCTATTGGCGGCTTAAATGTTTTAATTTCCTTCGATTCAGTTGAATTGCTGAACTCTTTTCTGTTGGACAAAGATAATTTGCTGCCTAAGTGGTTCTCAACAGTGGAAGCGTGGAACAATCAGACCATTAAAGCTTCCAGGTGCGTTTGGATTTCGTGTTATGGTGTTCCTCTTAAGGCATGGTGCTCCTCTACATTTATTGAGATTGGTAAATTGTGGGGTGATGTTATTAGACTTGATGAGATGACGGAGAATTTGTTTGCGTTTGATAAAGGGTGTATGTTTTTATTGACTGATTTTCTTGACTACATAAATGAGGTTGTGGATGTTGTTATTAACGGTGTTACATATCCAGTTAAAGTCGTAGAAGATCCTATGGCGGAAACATCTTGGGAAAACCGTGTGTTTTCTTCGTTTAAGATTAAGAAAGGGAACTCTAATGATGGGAAGGAAGGTATAATCCAGATTGACCCAGGAGATGATACTTCTGATGATTTTGATGTTCAGGAAGTTCAGGATGAAAGCATTGGTGGGGAATCAAAGGTTGACATGCTGGATGTTGAATTAGCATTCAAGCAAAATAATTTTGTGGAGGAGGATGAGTTTAATGTTGACCCCGCTCGCAATGTCCCTGGCTCGAATTTGAATGAGGATGGGTAGCTTGATTCTTTTAACCCCGACGAGGAAAAGTCTATATTTTCTCCTGGCTTAGACTCTTTAGTTGAAGATTCAGAAGGCCCAATTCAAGAAGTTATTCAAGAAAATGTCGGTGATAACAACAAAGCTGAAAAGTTTGAACCCCAAGTTGTTGAATGTCCAGGAATGGAGGATCCTAAGAATGCTCTCGAAAGGAATCTAGGTCTTTTATATGGTCCGATGGTGGTTGGTTCTGACAATAGTTTGCGTGCTTCTCAGTTGGAAGGCATCAACCTTCATATTGATCTTGACCCAAGAAGTTCATCGAAAGGTCGAAGTAGCCAATCTTATGATGAGAGCATATGCAAGGATAATAGTGAGTTCGTGGATAATAGCTATAGTTCTGGCATTAGCAGACCTCTGGATGAGTTAGAGTCAACCTTAAGTACTGGTACTCGACTGAGAATTGCCTTTTATGATAAGGATATTCAAGCTATGAAGAAGCTTATTGAGAATGAGAAAAAGGAGTATTCTCTACTTTTGAACAACAAATTCAGTGTTTTATCTTCCAAGAAATGTTAGGAGGTTTATGCTTTTTGGTTGTTTTCTGGGTCTTTGCTGCTGCTTTTTTGGTGCCAAGCTAGAGGTTGCTTTTGGAGCGGTTTGGGTTAGGTTTGGCCCGGTTTTCCTTGTTGGTTGTTTGAGGTGCAGTTTCCTCTGGGGCTTGGGTTTGGATTTGGGCTTTTTTTGTCTTGGTTTTTAGGTGTTTGGACTTGGCTCTTTGGTATTGTTTGGGCTTTGTCCCATCTCTTTTCCATCTCTTTTCCAACCCTTGGTTGGATTCCCCTCCCCTCTCCTCCATCTTAATGTTCCCTTTGTCAAGATTCTTAATAAAAAATTTTGGCAATCAAAAAAAAAAAAAAAAGCAATTGGATATGAACAATTTATTTTTGCAAAAAAAAAAAATGATTCGACAATCTTTTTTTTAAATTTTTTTATGAGAGTATTTCGATGAAGTAGTCGAGAGTTCCAATCAATATAGATTTTATCCGATTCGACAGCCCTATCATATGAACGTTATGGACCATCGAGGATAGATCGAAGAACTTTTGGAAGCGTATATGTGGGGTCGGTGTTCACTCTCAAGCCTTAACTCCACTCTCGGCTCTCTTTTGGTTATGATGAATTGGGCTTGCCCCCTCTCTCTTTACTCCGCACAAGGAACAACTAGTTAGTGCCTAATTGTCCGAAAGTGGCCGGCAGACACTCCGAAAACCAAGTAAGAACTTGCACAGAGAGGTTGAGAAGCAAAGGTTTTGCACAGAGAGGTTGAGAAGCAAAGGTTTTGCTATTTATATGAGAACCTTGCCTTGGAGAGAGGTTGAGAAGCAAAGGTTTCAAAAACATAAAGAAAATTAGATTAAAACAAAACGACATCCACCTTCTAGGCAATACATTACATAAAAGTCGATCTGTGGCAACACCAGACTGGTGCCAAAACCAGGATTGTACATCGTGTTTTAAAACAAAACTCCTTAGTGGATTAGGATGTGGTCGGAACTGACCCAACCGCAACACAGAGTATGTCTTGGATGATCTTACCTCATGTGATCGAAGTTTTCGGAACTGACCCAACCGCAACACAGAGTATGTCTTGGATGATCTTACCTCATGTGATCGAATTTCTGGCCGAGTCAATTCCCCCACCTCATCAATCCTTCCAAGTAATACAAAACTGTAAATATGAAAGAGTATTAGACTTTATGTTTACATCGTTCACCTAAAATTTGGATAGCATAATCAAGACACTAATTGGCAAGCCATTTCAATATGTAGAGAAACTGGAAAACTTTTGAGATCTATTCCAAGTTTCTAAAAAAAAAAATCTAGGAAGGACAAAGAGAGAATTTAGGAGCATGAATTTGCAGTTTCTCACCAGAATTCGAGCTACTTGTCACCGAAAGTTGGGCTAGCTCTCACTGCTATGGCAGATATAAGAGATACGGATGCGCAATTTCTCCTGAATTCGAGGTATTTTATTTTTAGCCAGAGAGAGAGAGAGAGAGAGAGAGAGAGAGAGAGAGTTGTTTTTCTAAGTATCACAGACCATTCGACTTTGATCTTATTATTGAAATGCCTATCAAAAACAAAAATTATGTCGAAATAAAACGAGTAATCCAATGGCTATAGTTAAGGTTGCAAACGAACCGAATCGAGCCGAGTTCTAAAATTTTCAGGTTTGTTTATTAAGTTTTTAAACCAACCCGAGCCGAACTTGCCTAGGTTTGAAACGAACTCGAACTTATTCGCGAGCCTTAATGAGTCAAAACTATTAGATGTTTATACTCTCATACAGGTCTAGAGACTTCAAATAAAAATTTTGTATTTCGTACACAAATAAGTTTACACATATATAAAATTATAAAACGTACTAAAAATTAAGTTTATAATACTTTTAAAAGTTTATAAATGTACAAGTTATAATATTTTCATTATGTACAAGTAAAAGTTTTTACATATTCAAGGTTATATGTAAAATTCGTATGAAATATACATACAACCCTCTACGTTCGCAAGCCTAATCGATCTGAATACTATCAAGTTCAAGGTCGGCTTATTTACTAAACGAGCCTAAAATTGAAGCTCATGTTTAGTTCGTTTAGTACTCGAATTGAACTCAAACGAATTTTGGAAACCATAGTCAAGCATAGTCAAGCACACGTGCAAGGAGGGATTGGATATCCAAAATTTCGGATTTAGATTGGGATGACTGATATCGAATTTGTCGAATTCGAATTCGGATTGAAGCTATCGGGCTTCGGATCGGATTCGAACCATGTCGGATTCGAATCGAATCTAGTTCATTTTTTTTTTGTTCCGAGAAATAAAAATTTGAACCATTTCTCGAACACGGTCTATTAGACGATATCCACGTTCAAGTTTCCATATGCTCTTAATACTCTTAACGCTACCAACACGTAATAGAACTTTAGTTTCGGTCCTGACATAGGAATCTTATTTTTCAAAAAGTATATACAAAAAAAACCCTTTTCAGATTAAGAAGTTGAAACAATCAATAGGAATCTTGTATTAAAAATAAGTCCAAATAGATAAAGTAAATACTATGAATCCATTAAGGTTTCACATGGCTAGGGGTTTAGCAATCCATAGAAAAAAAAAAAAACTCTCTCTATTAAAAATTAAAGTACATCATATTTTGACAAAAATTGATCCAATGTGAACATATTTTGACAAAAAAAAGCGATTGTGTTACTTAGTTCCTTGATTATAATCTTTCGCCCCAATTTGTTCGTCAAATTTGGAAAGAATTTGTGGTGTGGAATGGTGTTGGAGTACCAAGTAGCGGTGTTCCAAAACAATAAGTAATTACTCTCGCAGGTTTTCCAAAACAATATGTAATTACTCTCGTCGGTGGATAACAGCGGTAATACAACCGCTAGGGAAGTTGATTTTAATTCCTTTTTCCTTTTCTCTTTTTCATTTTTCCTTTTTATCCTGTCGGTTGTCTCACACAGCTAGGGAAATAAAGAACTGACATAAATTATTGACCACTGCCAACACTTATTTCCCTACAGGTTTTTTTTTTTTTTTATCCATTTACTAGGGTTTGCCAATGTCTGAAGACACGATGCAACAAGTTTGAGGGATCTGTTGGAGATGCTCTAATGAAACTTCTAATATATTTTTTTACAAATGAAAAAAAAAGAAAAAGTAAAACACAAAAATCCCGCCCTCACTCCTCTCCAAGTGGCTCTACCATTGCTTTCTTTTATATACTTTTAAAATGTAGGATTGGAGATGCTGTAATTTGGTGAGACTTCTGGATTTTTTAATGAAGGATCATTATTGTTTGCTTTTTTGTACAAGTGGATTGCAGGTTGATGGTTAGTGCACCAAAAACAAAGAAACAAAAACAAAATGGACAAGATAAGGACGGAGTTAATTTACCTGCCCTCACTCATCTCCAAGTGGCTCCGTCATTGCTTTCTTTTATATACTTTTAAAAAGTAGGATTGGAGAAGTTGTAATTTGACGAGACTTCTGGATTTTTTAATGAAGTGTCATTATTGTTTTCTTTTTTGTACAAGTGGATTGCAGGTTGATGGTTAGTGCACCAAAAACAAAGAAACAAAAACAAAATGGACAAGATAAGGATGGAGTTAATTTACCCGCCCTCACTCGTCTCCAACTGGCTCCACCATTGCTTTCTTTTATATACTTTTTAAAAAGTAGGATTGCAGAAGCTGTAATTTGATGAGACTTCTAGATTTTTTAATGATCATTATTGTTTTCTTTTTTGTACAAGTGGACTGTAGGTTGATGGTTAGTGCACCAAAAACAAAGAAACAAAAACAAAATGGACAAGATAAGGATGGAGTTAATTTACTAATAGCAAGTTGTGTAACAACCAGTGCACAGACATTGTACTTAAGATGAGCCATCTCAATTAACACAGCCAAGAATAGAAGAGTAACTTTGTAAAGAGCAACATGCCCGTCCAATAATATTTGACTGGAGCTATTTTAAACTAATAATCTTTGGCAGAATATTCGCAACTCATTCTGTTGGAACTTGTTGCTCATATGGAGAGGTACGTACCAAGGAGTTCTGATGAAAGGCCAGATGCCCGAGCGGAACGGAGCGGAGCGAGGGGAGCGAAGCGACTGGGCGGAGCGGAGTGGAGCGAGTACGGATTAATTAGGGTTGGAATAGAGTAGAGCTATATATACTCTCTATTGTAAAAACCTTGGCCGATTTTGATCATAATAAACAGATTCGCTTTCGCTCCCGTGGAGGTACCCGGTTTTGGAGAACCATGCGCGTAAATCTCTTTGTTCGATTATTTATTGTTTTCGTATTCATTATTGTGTGCGTGTTGTGATTATTCTAACACATTCTTGGGGGTTCTCTTGGTGTGTCTTTTTCCGTGCTAAGAGCTGCGGTTCGGAATTGCTGGTGGTGTCTTTCAAAGCATAGGAAGAGCACAAACTTGAACTGGTTGTTTGTCTCCTTAGTTCTGAGTGCACGTATATCCATCTTAGTAATATATTTTATAAATAGTACGATACAGTCCGACAAAATTAGTCCCACAATCTTGGATTTCCTCAAAAAAAATGAGAATAATTCCGATTTGGTGAAGTGTTTTGCCCGGTGTTTTTTTTTTTTCTTTTTTTTTATGTGAAGAATTTGGATTGGGAGCTGCAGATGTTACGAGACAGAGTGATCAAGAAGTCCAGAACTGAAGCCGGACATGTGGCTGAAGAGGGATGAACCAACGGATATGTGAGAAATTGCATTCAGTTTAAATTTTTGCATCATGAGTAATTGTGGTCGAAGTTAGTTTGAAAATTTGTATTTATATTCCTTTGCTTTGGAGTTGGGGTGAGGAAGGGAAGAAAGAGGAATCACCATTTGGTCATGTGATGTGCACATGTACCTATTTTCCGTTTAAAAGATGAACGGGACGGGAGCTAATAGAGGGTTTATAGTGAAATGTAATCTTGAATCGAAGGTTAGAATGGTCTAAATCAAAACAAAAAGGACTAAAGTGTACTTTAGACAAAGCCGAAGGAATATAAGAGAAATTACCCAAATAATAGATAAATTAAAGCTGTCAATCTTTCAGCACGCCAAAGGTGAAAAATCTTTCAAAGCTCAACTTGCAAAGTTGTCAGGCTCCCCTATTTGGTGTGGCCAAAAAAAATAAAGTTGGCTTATAATTTTCGTGGAAAGAAAGAGAGAGAGAGAGGGTGAAGAAATTTCCTCCCTGATTCCATTTCTTACACACAATTCTACTTTCATTCTACAACACCACGGATCTTCCACACGTTAACACAATTGAAACTTGTCTGGTTGTTTGTCTCCTTAGTTTGAGTGCAATGAATCCATCTTAGTACAAACACAAAATAGTACGGTACAGTATTTGTAAGACAAAATTAGTCCAAACCAAAAGTCACCGGTTCCGAAACAATGAGAAAAAATTTGGTTGTTTTACGGTTTATCCACGGATTTTAACATTTCACAAAATAAAAATATATATTCCACATTCACATTCTCAATGTAACACCAACAACATTGCTTCAAAATGATTCAAAGATATTCACATTCAAGAGAGTAAACACTAGAAGTAGAAAAGATAGTTTAAAGAAACAACATAATATAAAGCGAGTAAACAAAATCTTCACTTTGCTTTGGAGTTGGGGTGAGCTAATAAGGGCAAGCAAAATTACAACCATTAATTACAAGTTTGCACCTCTACTTTTCTAATTATACCACATTCACCTATTTAGGGTAGAAAGTTTAAGAATAATATCTTGTTTAATTATAATTCTTATCCCAATATTATATATATAAAATATATATAGCCGAAGGAATTTTATTGATTAAGGGGGCAAAGCTGTCAATCTTTCGGTTTATCCAACGGTTCTTTTATAAAAATCCATGGACCGAAAGAGAAGCAAAAATGATTTTCTATTTTTTCAATCCAGAGAGGACCATTAAGAGAAGACCCAATCCAAATTCCACGGTTACACACAATTCTACCGGTTCGGATTCACAACACCACTTTTTTTCCTGACCTAAACACAATGTATGCTTGACCATACTTGTCTAGGCAATTCTTCTACAACTGCACACACTTACACAAACACAATAATGTAATTTTGTTTATCTACTTAAAAAGTAAATAAATATCACCTATTTTTTTTTATGAAACTCGTAACTCTAAAACTCACCGGATAATCAGGGTCCGTTTAATTTCTAATTCTCAGGGTTTTAACTTCTTTTGTCAAAAGTACTCAACTAAAATTCTAAACTAAATCTTGAACAGAAATAAATATGATTCAACAATAACACTAGTCTTAATGGAGATTCGATCGGAACATGTTTTGATAGAACAATTAGCTTTTGGCGTTCCTCTATTCAGACAGGATATAGACATTGGCGGGTAGAGTGAGAAACAAATGGGGTCAATTGACTACCCCGCTAGCTTCTAAATTTCACTATGGGTAGGTATAGTTTCCACAAAGTTTTTACTTATTTGACTCCACTTTAAACTTCCTCACTAGCTCAGCCCACTTAAAAGGTTTTGAACTTATAAAAATAAGGGGGCAAAATAAAAAGTCCCTAGTTTTTCTTCCACAAAATCCACAAAGGAAGAGTTTCCTACGTATTCTTCTCTCTGCCCAAAATCTCGATGGCACACCAGAGGTAAGATCTCTCTCTACCTCGGCACAAATATGAGTCCAGTCTATTCAGAGCTTATGAAATTTCGCTTTGTCTTTTTCTTGATTTTGGAAACCCCAAGTAATCTTGGCGAAATCTAAGCTGTAGGTATGTTAATTTTTTCCCAGTTGCATGTTGTTCTAGACTTCTAGTCATGTGATACCTTCTGACCGTTTTATCAATTTTCAACGTTGATAGTTTTATGTTATGGCTGATTGTTTTGAAAAGTATTGCTAAAGGCATATTGTTTTGAAAAGTATTGCTAAAGGCATATTGTATTACTCAATTTAGTGCTTTTGGAAAGTATGTCAAAATGGGACGGAGCAAGTGTAAGTTGGAGAAATGCTCAATATCGAATGTGTGATCAATGGATGCATGATAGTTTGGTTGTGTACATAGAGAAAAATATTTTTTATAGCATTACAAATGAGACTCTCATGCTAGGGATGGCAACGGGTAGAGTATGGATTGGGGGACCGTATTCCATACCCGACCTCCGATTGGAGGATCTTTCACCATCCCCGCCCCATCCCCATTGGGGATATAAGATGAAGAACCAAATCCACCTTCCGATGGGGATTGGGGTTTCTCCCAATATACGTACCCTTATCCAAACATAAAATAAAAATTAAAGAAGTCAAGAATGAAATAAATTGATATTTATATTTAGAAATATAATCTTAATTGATATTCTATGAATATTAAGTGGTCTAGGATAAGTAGTAATTGATAAAATTTGCTAATTAAAGAGGTAACTGTTTACATATGTAACTATACTCAAGATTTATACGTATGTTCCTATTTTGACTATTTTTTTTTTTTGTTGAGCGAGTGAGGTGCGAAGAATTTAGTATGATCCCTAGATCCATTCAGGATCACATCCCGCCTATTTTCAAATCTCTAATTACTTATTGTACGTCAAGCAATGCGCTTATAACACTTCGAACATGTTGCCATCTTACTTTGCCGAAACTTGTTATCATGCTTCCTTCTTTCCCTCCATGTCGCATAGCCTGATCTCAACATTTGTACGCAAAATACTACACTCCTTGAGGTTTAAACTTCTTCAACTGGGTTCGCCAAGAAGCATTGCAGATCATTGTCCAATCCTCCCACCCATATTTGGCTCTTGCCCTTTTGTCTAATTTCCGCAATGTATCCTGTTGATCATGTTCTTTAACAAAAATGTTATTTTGGGTACCAAATGATTGAAGAATAACATACGTAGTTTGGGTACCAAAAATGTTAATTGGCGAGCCTCTATGGCTCAGTTGGTAATTTGATGAATCTTCAAAATTCATATGTAAATTTAGAAATTTCGGCACCGCTGTAAGAAGAGTACAATTTAACTAGTTTAGCACCCACCTCCTTACCGGTCATATTCCAATCCTTTTATAAAAAAAAACAAAATTCAATGCACCCAATTGAGTCGGTCATCTGTCATTCTTATTTGAGATATTTAGTTTTGATGTAAACATTCGGGATTCACAAAATTTGTGACTCTGTCCATATGAATATGAATGGGTTGACTTCCAATCTGAGTTTGACTCGGAATCAAAAAAAAAAAAAATTCTTTTGCAGTCGGTCGATAAAATTGATTACTCATCTTGTCAAAGGAAACATCAAACAGAGCTTCACTTTAGTTCAATTTGGATTTTGAGATATATTTTTGGATTTTAATTCCACTTGAACTGGGGCAAACTTTAGGGCATAGGCGCATAAGCCGTTGATTTCCCATATAACTTTCAAAAGAATTTCATTTTCTGTGTCAATGGGAGCAGAACACTTTCATCTTAATGATGTTTTCCGTAGCATTCACATTCGGAGGAACAATATTTTTTTTTTTATCGACAACAAAATTTTATTAAAGAAACTCAACTAAAGTTACATTGAGGAGGAAAGCAAGGTCCAACCCAAAGTTGGAACACCCAAAAGACAAAACCCAAACACCCATGGGCCTAAAGTGCCCGGATAAGACAATGAAAATACAACCAAAGGCCTACAAAGCCGAAACAAATAGTATTAGTTGTAATATGAAGTTTTTAAAATCTAACAATGGGCCTTGGATTTCATGTCACTGGAATCATGTTTTATTTTAGCAAAAACTCTTAAAATAGCGCGCTCTCCGCATATTGCAAAATCTGGACTGACGATTTATGTATCGTTAGGCTTTGTGCAGTAATTTTTTTACTAGTGTGCATTTAAGCCTAATAAAATCAAGAAATTAGACAAACGTAGACTTGTTTTGGAATTTTCACAAACTGCTAGAACTTAGGAGTGCTGATTAAAAAAAATGTGGAGCTTTTGTCGCTGATTTTATGCCATTTCGTGGCTATTTTTGAAGCACGTTAGCGGCTTGATTTTCTAGACCACTTTTTAATTTTTAAGACCACAAGGAGCGTCGTTGTAAAAGTCACTATGACAATTTTTGAGGCCGAAAAGAGCACCGCTAGAGGCAATTTTTTAGGCTACAAGGGCCGTGATTGTAAAGGCATTAGACAATCATAAGTGAATTTCCTCTGTTTATTTTTCTCCTCCAAAAGTTTGTCTCGATTTTTAATCTCCTCCCTTTTCCTCCTAACAAGTCATGTATATAGAGGACTCAGTAATCAACTTCCACAAACATCTTGAAGGCAATACCACTAATATTCGAAAAATTATTTGGTGGGCCTAGACATAGGCACGCTCAACACTATTATCTATCATACATTTTTGTGGGACTTAATACTAAGTGTCTGAACCCAAAGAAATGAAAGTGAATGAACGCGTTGGGGTAGCACTAAATAATCATTCATAGTGAGTAGGTATAATTAATGCTCTTCACGTCTAAATATTTCGGAAGCGAGCGATTCAGATTTGTTTGAACAAGATGTAATCTGAACTGTCCATGACCGACAACGGAATAGCCGTGAACGGCTAGCATCCATACTGTCCCCGAAGGGACAACACCCACCCGGGTCCGTGTTAGAGACGAGTCTCTCAAAAGGACAACTTTGTACTAATATAGTTTTTGATAGTAATATATACGTTTACTAAAAACAAATTTAGTACATTTAGTTTTGCGCTCATGGTAATTTGATGCTAAATTTTTGTTTCAATAAATTTATCATGAAACGCAAACGACAATATCAAAAATTATACAATAAGTTTACCCTGAAATCAAAACAAAAATACTGTATAAATTTAACAAATGAGTAAACAAATGTCTTTTACGAAAAAAGAAAAAAATATATAACACATCTATACCATATAAAGTACAACAAAAGTCTCTCCCAATAAATTTACCATATTCGAATTGTTGGACGGCCCGGATGTGCCGGGAGGGCCGTCCAAAAATGCATTGGGTAGCATGGATTGAAACACATTTTTTCTTTTCTTTTTTAAAATTCCTACGACACTTCCAATGCAGACCGTCGGTTGCATTGTACCCAAAATTTTCTCATAGGTAAGGTGATAAATGGGGGTAATAAATGAGAGGTTAGAGATTTTGCCTTTCATAAGGATAACTAATAAGGATATAATGGTGGTGTTTTGCGTTTTTTTCTCGTGTGTTTTATTTTTCTCTTCTTCTCTGATCATGTCTTCAATTCTTGCTAATTTAATTGGTTTGTAGTAATAATCTGTGGCAGAATATTCGCAACTCATTCCTGGGGTTTTCTTGGTGTATTTTTTTTTCCGGTGCTAAGAGCTGCGGTAGCTGCAGATGTTAGGAGACAGAGTGATCAAGGAGTCCAGAATGGTCGCCGGAGATGACAGAAACTCGCATTCGGTTGTAGTAATTGTGATCGAAGTAAATCTGTGTTAACTGTTCAAATTTTTCGCGTTTGAATCAATCTGTATTTATATTCCTTTGCTTTGGAGATGGGGTGAGGAAGGGAAGAAAGAGGAATGACCATTTGGTCAGGTGATGTCCACCCTGTACCTATTTTCCGTTCAAAAAATAAACGGGAGCTAACAGAGGGTTCATGGTGCAATGTAATCCTGAATCGAAGGTTAGGATTGTCTAAACTAAAACAAAAAGGACTAAAGTGCACTTCTAGGAAAAGTCCAAGGAATATAACAGAAATTACCCAAACAATTAGTAAGAGGCTTACTAATTGTAAATTTCAAATACCATTTCAAGAATCAAGAGTATACCGTCCAATTTTGAAGATTGAAAATCGCGTCCACAAAATAAATTTTTATTTTTTGAACTGATCCACAAAATGAATTGACATACAATTTGTAGCTCTTACCCTTCCCTGATCCCCCTCTTCTTCAACTGTTGCAATGATTTTTAGGTTGAACATGGCGTGGTAGACATCTTCCTTTTCCACAAGGTCCTTGCTCTAACAATATCTCCACTTTTGGTGTCTGTGTCTCCTTGGATTTGAAGAAGATGCACACACTTAAATGGCTCCCCCTTAGAACATGCTACAATTGCATCTTCTTGAGGTTCACAAAGGGATTGAACTATATCAGAAGTTCGACACTCTCTCTTATATTCTAGGACCATGCTTGAAATTTGGTGGTCCTTCATAATTTCTTGTGGGATAGGCTGCATAATGTAAGAACATATTTAGCTGCAATTAGGACATTACAAACTTGGAATTAAAAAAAAAAAGATATATGTAAAATGGACACTCGAGATGACAATGGGAAACATAAAATACAGTTAGGGTTCCATGAACGATAATTTTCGACATATCATCAATCAATCAATCTATCAATTAATATTATACACAAATGTGTTTTGCCTACAAAATCCTCCAAACCCCCAATCATAATTTCCTACAATTTTGAATTATTTATTTCCCACAAAATACCCACGTCTCACTTCTTTAAACCACCTCCCATAATATCCCCCACTTTATTCTTTTTCTCCCATGCAAACCTCCCATACCCTCCCCCACTTTCTTCTTCTTCTTTATATATCAGCCCACGTAATCTATAATCGCTCTTGACTTTCCCCCGCATTCTTCTTCTTCTTCTTTCACCTAATCTCTCTCTCTCTCTCTCTCTCTCTCTCTCTCTCTCTCTCTCTCTCTCTCTCTCTGTGGTGGCCTCTCATCATAATTATGGTGAACTGGCATTGAATGACTTTCCTTCCACCGCACTTACCAATTGACAGTTACAGGCCAATTATGTATTTATTTTTTAATAAAGTGAGTTTGAGGAAAATCTTCAATTATATTATACTCCAAATAAATTTCTGTTGAAAATTATTTTGACCACATTTCAGTAAATTTCGGGGCAAAATTATTTTAAGCGGAGTAGATTGTAGTAGTCCGAATTTTTGAATAAAAATTTATTTTGAAAATTCCCGTTTATGTAATTTAACATTTTCATTTAAATGACTTCTTTTAAAATTTGGTACCCGTATAATATAAGTGTACGTAGTACGTTTGTATAAACTTGAGGCGATACGTTATACACATACTAGCTAGAATGTACTGTAACTTGTGGTAGACTACCGTATCAGGACCTATACATGAACTAAATTTCCTAGACTTGGTCTAAACCATCAAATTACTCTCAGCCTTTCCCCTTGTTCCCTGGACATGTACCCTCCTCACACCACTTCCTCTACCAACCAAAGCTTTACTACATATTCAATGCTCAAATCCTTTTCCCTTTCCTTTCATTTCGAGATGGAGATAGAGATTCGGCTGGTGTAAGATGGACTGTATGTGTGCATGTGATGGTATGGGTTGATGTACATAATAGGTGGGATAAGTTTGGCACAATAAATGTAGGAGTTAATATATTGGTGGGTTTAGGACAATTGTGCTTATATACATGTGAGTGGCAAGAAGGAAGAGAACCGAATTTGGTAGAAAGAAAACCAGTGACCTTTTGGCCTTTTGTGCTGATGATTATCATGGAACGGATCGGTACATGTGACAAGCCCACAGGGCCCCAAAAATTAATCAAATGAGATTAGGGTTGATTACCATGAGGGGAATCAGGAAATTATTGGTTTGATTAGCCTGCGGCCATTAGTAAATATTTTGACCCTGGTGACGCTTAGCATGTTATCGAGATGGGCAGGGGGCGAGGCTTAAGTTGTTTGTTGTGAAAGTTGATTCGGTTGATCTCGTTGATTCGTTTGGTTCAATTGAAATTGTGAAAATCATTTATTGATTCTATTAAGCCCTATTCTTGTACTCGTATACTTCCCACGTAGTATTTTTGGTGGCAGGAATGGAGCAGAATAATTGAGGCAGGAATCGAAGTATATGAAGGACTAGAAAATACTTTTAGAAATTAGTATGTATTTATTGAGGTTTTATACTAGGCATTGGTTCAGAGATTTAATCCCATCGTTGTATTTTGGAGGACGTATTTACAAGAAAAATAGGGCCTCGAAGTGTAAAATACAATGTATTTTTGGAGCTATTATCAAAAAATTCCGGGTGGTTACAATTTCTGCACTTCACTTCCAATTGGCAATGTCTGCACTCCCAATTTTACATACCAACTCCCAACCCTTCATGATCCCAATCGGCGAGGAGAGAGAGAATTATGTAAGTCAATGGTTTTGTTTTTTATACCGGACACATGTAAGAAAAATAGTTTTCCACATCTCTCTTTCTGCGCGTCTGCAAGTTGTGCACCTAATTAATTTTCCGTGAATTGCAGATATAGGCGCCAAGCCAACTACACCTACACAGGTCTCTCCCTTCTCCATTATTCTAATCATTGAATTAGGTAGGACACTGTCTTAATTCTAAGGATAGATAGAAAAGGTGGGTTCTTCCTAGGCTTGCTCTAAGATGTTTTATGGCTAGTACAGATCCATAACCAGGGCCCTTCGAATTGTCCCCCTGTGATCAACATTTAATGGGAAAAGGAGAATTTTTCAACTTGGAGGAAGTCTTTTATAGTTAAGGTTCTGGATAAGATAGTGGGGTACAAAATTTTCCATGAGAAAATTATGAAAATGTAGAGATAAATGGGGAGATTTACTTCATTGACCTGGGCCACGACGACCGAGCAGCTCCATCAGTTTTGCAGTATGGACAGCACACGAATTCACGGTCTCACGATTTGTGCATTCCCAAAGATGTAATCCCTTTTTTACTCTGACCCTGCTGTTGTTGCCTTGTTGGTGAGTGTCTTTCTCCTTGTCCTACTGCTACTAGTCCTAGCAAAGAGCGGTAATGCCTCATCTATTTAAGCAAACCAAGCGAGACCCAAGCAGCAAGAACAAGAGGGGATCCTGCCGATTCTAATTAACTTGCAAAAAACAGGGAAAACTAAACCAGCTTCTACAGTTGTGTCCTATCTTGTCGATCCTAACATCAAACGACAGGGGAAGTAGAAGAACGAATAAGAATAACCAACTTGGTAAAATCGATCTACCAAGGAAGGATATGGGAAAAGGTCAAACTCCATAGAAAATTTTCCCTGAGTTATTGGAGGCGTTGAGTGGTCAGATCTTTCCTGCCGTATTGATCTACGACCAACCTATTGGAAGCAGATAAAATAGTATAGTAATCAAAAAACCAAAACTACTCTATCGGCCCTACCTATAGCAAGTTATGTGCGTGCCCAATCTGGCGCCTCAACAGCAGTCGTTTAAGCAATAGATCAAGAAGTCAATCGAGGAACGTGGAAATTCTAGTCAGAGCTGGGCGGGCTTGCCAATCCGTCGAGATTAGTCAACTTTCTTTTTATGTTCCACTAGGAAGCGAAGTTGGCGCATCCCTACTTTCAACGGCAATCAATCTAGTAGTCTCTCTCGAGCCTGCTACATACGATTAGCCAGCCGCAAGGCTGCAAAATTATTAGATGTCCCCCCATGCTATGGTTCCCCGCGGTCCGAACCCGGTGCCACATTAGGTTAGGGAGTTGGGCGATAGTAGCTCCTCCGCATCCCAAAGGATGCTGCCCTCCTAGGTGCGTAACACTAAGTAGTCCAAGCCAATCCACATAACTTACTAACGGTGGATAATTAGATTTCTTATAGGTACCAAAATAAAACTCCATGAATGAGCAAAATGAAGGTTGCATTAATGATAAAGATCTCTGGGGAAGCCGCTTCGCTTGTTTGGAAGCAGGGAGAGATCTTTCAAATTTCAAACGGGGTTATTGCGGATCCACTGCTTATCCCGAGGTTTACAAAATGTTTCAGTTCCTATTAGTATCCATGAGACAATAGGGGCGGACCAGGAGTCATTGTTGAGAATTGCGAGAACTCTGGGTTAGGTTAGGGGAACTATCGGAAATTTTGGTTCACCAGGCCCAAAAGCTCGAAGCATCAATGAAAGTCTAGCAGTCGATTGCACTTCAGAACGGCCAGGAAAATAACCAAACATTCTACTTTTTTATCCTGAGCTTTTTGATTCCTGGAGCTTGGAATTCTTGTAGCGTCTAGATCGAATAGCTAATGTGCTTACCACATTCTTTAGGACTGGTTTTTGTTTAGTATGTCAATATAAAAAGCCTCTTGAGCCCAAAACTGCTGAGACAAGGACAAAAAACTGGGGTACCAGTACCAGAATGAAGTAGAAGTTGTGTATTAAGCAAGCACGCAAGCAGCCTTCCGCCCAGATTAGGTTTATATTCTATGCTTACAATACCAAGCCTGCTAGTACATCTGTGAATTTACTCGAAGCTAGTTCCTCTCTGTTATGCCCAAACACGCACCACACGCAACAGAAGCAATATAAATCAAGAGAAACACAACACACAAATATACGTGGTTCGGCCAAATCGGGCCTACATCCACGGGGAGGGGGGTTTCACTATAATCCGGAGAAAATCCGTGATCTTGTGTTACACACTCACACTCAATCTCACAATAGATGAAACCTCACAGTTCTCTCGTGTATCTCTCTCTCTCCGGGAGAGCCACAACCGGCTCCCCCTCTCACACTCTCTGCCTCTCTCTCTACATTGTGCTACCACACACATAACCCTAGGCATCATAGAGTATTTATAGAGATAACATAAAAACCCTAAAACCTCCCATCGGGCCTAAGCCCATCGGCCCACATGGGTTGGACTCTCAACAATCACCCCCTCCAACCCGAGTGGGCAATGTCATCCGCAGCACCCCCATGTTGCCATCTCCAATTAGCTGTCTCTAGCAAGCGCCTGTGTCACTAACCTATCGAACATCCATGCACCCCCAATCCAGAGTACAATAGCCCAAACGAGTGTATCCTTGCAAAACTAGACTCTCCAGCCAATCAGAAAATCCGAAAAAACCGAGCACCGCACCCCCTCAACTGGAATGCCTCCGTCCGTCCGAGTACTGCACCCCCTCAACTAGGATGCCTCCACTCGCACACCTCAAACCCGAGATATATGCGCTCACCAACAGAAGCGCCCGCAGCTTCATCACCGCGCTCCGCCACTCTAGCATCCTGTCCTATCAAGAGAATGCAGCAACCCTCTGCCCATACAGAGGCTCACTCCTCCAAATGATCTCACACACCATCTGCGATGAGGCTGACTCCTTCTCTGACACTGCATCCCCCACCGAGTACCTCCGCACCCCCAAAACTGGGATACTCCTCTCGTGAATCCGGGATGTGAACAAATTCTGCTAGATCTCCGTGGCTCAAACTGATCTACCGCTCTGACAGGCGCCTGTGTCATTCCCAAACAAGCATATCCGCACTCCAACCGGGCACACTACTCGAATGAATGTATCCCTGCAAGCCAGATCTTCCGCGGTTGATCATAATCCTGCACCCCCTAACCGGAGTGCCCGCATCCGGGCATCTAAAACCCACATGCTCATGCCCAATCACAGGACATAATCTGTGACTCCATCTCTCCACACCAACATGAGCTCATAACTGGAAAGATAATCCGCCACACAAAACACAGAAGAAAGAGAATACCAGTATGCATCATCTGATCTCCATCTCAATCCCTCTGTCCAGAGCTCCCGTGAACATATCCTGAACGACCTATCACATCATCGTTGCTGGCCAGCATCCTGCACACTCCTGATTCGACTCCCAGCGCATCTAGTACCATCCCGGTCGCGACACCTCGATACAATCTCGCGCTTATCCTGTGTGCATCCGCAATAGTCGTCATCCCTGCTCACGTCACAACACCCATACTGCCTGACCATGCCTGACATCAGCTCCAACTGTCACTGCACTCCCACAAGCCTGTATGGTGGCCCATCATCCAATCCAATGCAGCTCGAATCACAACTGCAAATCCTGATAATAGGTCTTCAAATCCGATTGAACCAGACTACCTCCGATCACTGTTGACCAACTCCGACCTGTCACTCTAGTAAGCGCCTATGCCATTTAACCAATCAAGTGTATCCGCACCCACCAAACAGAGATGCAACACTCGAAAGAATGTATCCTTGCTCACTAGCTTCTCCGACTGATCACCACGGCTCAAACGCCGCGAATCCGCAATCACCTGATTGCTCCGGTCAACCTCCGATCTCTGCAAAGTCTGTCCAATACTCCTGGTGTGTAGCTATCCAACTCCGCTCGCCTCTTTAGTCACCAATCTGCCACCTATCTGCCACTCCTGCCACTATCCTGGTCTCTCGCCACTCTCCGTCAGCTCTTCCGGGTCTCATCCTGCCTCCCAGTTCATCCATGTTCCATTCCCAGCTTTCCCAGCACCCCCTGGACTCCCATCGGATCTCCCATGGTTTGCCTCCGACTCAACACCATCCCATCTGATTGATCTGACCGCGTCGGATCCTTCTCAATCTCTCCGGATGTGTCTAGGACCACAAAATCTGACTCGAATCACTCAAATCCAAGCCCACCAATGAATCCGGAATCGTCCAATTAGCTAGGAACAGCCTCCTCACAACCCAAAACGCCTCCGAACGTCCAAATCTGGCTCAATCCAGCAATAACACCTACTTCCGAGCCTCCAAATGAAAAACAGAGCACATGATTGGATCCGGAACGTCGAGATAGTCAAAATCGACTACTCATACGCGAAAAACGGAGCTTTATAGCCTCCGAAAATGCGAAAAAACCAATGAACCATCTCCAAAAGTCAAACTGGACCCTTTGACCAGCCTCTGACCCCTTTGACCTGCGGCATCCTGACCCCTTTGACCCTTATGACCCTTTTGAACCATGACCCGGTCCAAAAAAGGTCAAAAGGTTCAACCAGCTGACCCCTATGACGTGGCGCCACGTCATCATTGACCGGATGACGTGGCAGTTTGACCGAACCCATGTGGCGTCCTCCGTGGCATTGACTGTTGACTGGTCTCCTTACGCTGATGTCATCATGACGTCATCGTCTTCTCCATATTGCTGCGCGAAAAACCCTAGATCTTGACCAAATTTTGACCGGCCCTCACGATCTCGTTTCAACTCCGTTTTCGACGTATTATATATCAAAACGATCGTCTCGCCGAGCTCTATCCAATGGTCTATCCAAATCCAGTTTCCGGCACAGTTTGTTTTTCGCCAGTTTCAATCTTTTGCGTTTTACAGCGTCTCCGGTGACAAAATCTAATGGCGAACACTCCGTTGTGTTCGTCTCTGAGAGTTGCACCTATCCCTCTGATCAAAAACAAGTTTCGTCACCTGTTTTGTCCGACCAAAGCTTCAAACAGTGCTCCAATGGCCTCCGAGTGATTTTCCGACTGCTCTGCGCTCTCCGGTGCTTCAACCCAAGCTCTGATACCAGTTTGTTATGCCCAAACACGCACCACACGCAACAGAAGCAATATAAATCAAGAGAAACACAACACACAAATATACGTGGTTCGGCCAAATCGGGCCTACATCCACGGGGAGGGGGGTTTCACTATAATCCGGAGAAAATCCGTGATCTTGTGTTACACACTCACACTCAATCTCACAATAGATGAAACCTCACAGTTCTCTCGTGTATCTCTCTCTCTCCGGGAGAGCCACAACCGGCTCCCCCTCTCACACTCTCTGCCTCTCTCTCTACATTGTGCTACCACACACATAACCCTAGGCATCATAGAGTATTTATAGAGATAACATAAAAACCCTAAAACCTCCCATCTGGGCCTAAGCCCATCGGCCCACATGGGTTGGACTCTCAACACTCTCCATCAACAAACGGGTCGTCAACTAGGCCTCTAATCTAAGTGAACGGTGTCGCCGATCTTTCTTCCGTGAAATGCTACGTCTGTCTTGCTTTTAGTTCTCATACGGAAGCTACCTATGCCGTATCTTACCTTCTTTAGTTACTGCTTCTAGATTGTAGTTGATAAACACCTAGCTTTCCTTAACAGTAGGACTTGATCTCCCTAATCGCATTCACAGCAATAAAATAGGAAGGGATTCCCCGCTAGTCAAGTTCAGTTGGATCTTATATAAAGTTTAGGTTTAGTTTGCAGACTAGGCTTAGTAGGAATAGAGATCCCGCCGATGCGTAGTTCCCCATGAGCGCTGACTAAACAAAAGGCTTAGATCCAGCTTATAGAATACCCGAAGTCAGCTCTTCCTATTCCAACTCTTCATCCTTTTCTGGTTTAGTAGTCGACATCTTCTGCTTGATAGAAGTACCCTTTTCTTTGAATAAATGATAGGCAACACAAGAAGAAGCAATTGAAAGCGCATAAATGATGGCACGATCCTATGTGAAGTTGATTGTCCGTCGAACCATTTCAACTTCGAACTTCCTGAATTGAGAAAGGAATAGAACTTGGGGCGACCTATCACTCATCAAAAACTGGTTCTATGGCCGATCGACGTAACCGATCTGGGAGTGCCGAGGAAGGAAAATGAAGACAGTCGGAGATTCGGAAGTAGCGAATGCCTCTTTCTCACCAAGCCTAATCTTTCTTAAAAAAATACTAACAAGAACCTTCGATCAAGCCAAAGAAAGATAAAATTATTTAAACATACTATTAAAAAATGGGTTTGCTTCTGCTGTATATTACTGTTTTGCTCTTTCTTTCTTATTTAACTCCACTCTTTTGGTTGATCATGTAGGATTACTTTCCAGTTTCCATTCCAGTTCCCCAAAAAAAACTACACAATTCAAATTCCATATACACCAGCATCTAAAAAAGGTATGCTTTTCTATCCTATATCAATGTTTACTCTATTCAATTTATCTACTATTTTTTTTAATTTTTTATGTCTGGGCCCCTAAAAAAGAAAACTCAGCTAATGCTGCTTCAACTCTCATCTACTGTACAAGTTCATGTGCGTTCCGATGAATGAATGTTTTCACGTGTTATATATGTGTGCAGTGTCTTCAATTTGTGTGCAGTGCCATATAACATTGGTAATGCCCTACTTAATTATGCATGACTAATTCATCACATAGAATTTTTATCCAATTAGTGTCGTTTCATTTTAGAATGTATAATTGTATCGACGTATTGGTGTTTTCGCAGTACATTTGTAAGACATTAGGGACACTTCCCTTATTTTGAGTTTAGTCCAATTTCCAATACAAATTACTTGCTTATTCAATTTAGTTAAATCATTTGTGGTTCTGCATCTTTTTATCTTTCTTTGTGAACTGTCACAGTGGTTAGATGCTGGGCTTGGTTCTTATGTAAAAGACCTTGATTGGCAATACTTATTTCATTTGTAAAAGACCTTCATTTGCTACTTTAGCCTTGTCCTTTCTTCACTTTTTATTTTTATTTTTTTTTGTAATTTTCATAATCTTCCACAAACTTCAGTAGATCTTTCCCCCGTTCTGCTACTGGGAGTCTGCTGTTTTGGTCTGTTTGATAGGGATAAAAGTGTTGTGAAATTAGTGCAAACATTTTAAATTTCTGTTTGATTATGGCTTTTCTGTGAGGTGTGTCATGAATTACATAAAGCTCTTTTACTAATGGAAATAGAATTTGTAACCTCTGGCAATTTAGGATTTGATTACTACGGAATACATCTTGCTTTTTTTGTTTCAAACTTTGAATGTAGTAGATGATTATTTGCTTTTCTGTTGTTCCAACAATGTAGTATTTATGTTACATTGTGATAGCATGTCGTTCTTTGTCACTTTTTGATATCGTGAACTAACCTTTACTATTTTTTGTTCATGTTTCCTCACTAGATTACATGGAACATTTTTTCTTCACATTTTTGTTGAAAAATAAAACTCAAGTTTAGGATTTTTAGCCGTTTGAGACTCTCTATCTGTACTAACTTTTCACCCATTTTGTGCTCATACCTTGCTAACGACACTCAAAACATAATTGAATACCAAATATAACCTTACCTTTAGGCATAATAAGCTTGCGGTAGACATCAATATTTTCCATGGCATGTCAAGAAAAAAACTACATCCAATAATTTTACCTCGAGGATCCATTTGATGTAGTGAACGTTGTTTACGTGGTAGTTCACATCCAAGTCACTCCACATGGGCTGCAAACAAAATTTCTCACATTTTAATTTTCCCAACAATATGGTCATCTATCTGATAATTACTAGATGCTAGTGAGATTTATTTACCTCCATATTATACGATGCATATTTTGCATTGTCATTGAGCTTTTCAATTTTTCCACTAGTATATTCTTTGAGTGCATGCTTTTCAATCAGAAATGGGGAAATCTCTGCCTTCACCTCGTCTGGAATCTTGGATACCCGCTTGGTTTTCGTGTCAATCAGTACCCGAGTGCTGTTTCAGATTCAAACCTTTAATGTGCTATGGATCGATCGTAGTAGTAACACACAATTTTGAGAGAAAATTTCATTCGAATTGAATAGAATGTCTTTACAAACCACAATCCGCACTGCGCACTACAACACTCCCGTTTACCTCTGACACACACATACGTAAACAACTACATCAAAACATACGTAACATAGGCGAAAAAATACATAACATGATTACGGTGCACACTATGTGATGAGTTAAAATAAATTTTTAGAACACAAATTTTAGAACCAGCACCAAAAAAAAAAAATTGGTTCATGATAAGTATCTGATTAAAATTCATCTACACCCCACCTCGTCCACTTCAAGTTCAATGGATCCTGTTGCTTTATTAATCGGAATAGATATGTGTGTGTGTGAGAGAGAGAGAGAGAGAGAGAGAAATATATGTTATAGAATTCCTAGAAGAACTAAACCAGAGAGAGATCACATTGTAAAATGGCTTACGGAGGATTTCTTGGTAAGTCATTTTCCTCTCATTGATGGAAAATGTTTTATGTGTAAAATCTTCTTCATATTTTTCTATCTGGTTTAATCTATTCTTATTGCATCCTATTAAATCTGTGGTAACATGCATCTGTTTGGTGAATATTATCCTTAAAATATAGTATATAGGTACAGTTATAACAAGTACTACTCATTTTGATTGCTCACGAATAATGAGTTGGTTCAGTGGTAGAAACTCAGACTTCGTCAAACAAGGCCCAGGTTCAAGTCCCCAGTTACCCCTCATTGGGGCCAAACATAGTCCTACTACCACCTATACATGGTAGGACCTTAGCTTTTGTTTTTCTGAACAACAAAGAAGGTAATATTTCACTGGTAATTGTAGTGGGCCGAAATCTGATGGGTCAGAAGGGTCTCGGAGACGAGTCAGGAAAGGTCCAGGGCCCAAACGGGACATTTGAGCCCAACGGAAGAATGAGATATGATGGGCCGTTCGAGACGGTTCCGAGATGAACCGGTGTCTCGGCCGAGATCTGAGCGAGTCATCTGAATCGGACCATATCCGAGATGGCTTGGAAGGAAGGTCTGAGATATCGGTGACGTCCTCTATGACATCACCCGAGACGGTTAACTATCATAACAAACTTGGGAAGGCACATGTTCATGTTACAGCTGTCACTACGTCGGCGTGATGGTATCCGAAGCGGTTAAGCTACGTGCCAGAGCCTTATTGGAAGGCGCGTGTATGCAATAATCACAGATCTGGCTCGTGATGCTCGGTGACGTCATTCGAGCCAGATTACGGATATGCCCATATACTTGGGAAGCCTATATATACGAAGAGAATGAGCCTTAGTGAGGGACACAACGCTTTCTCTCTCTACTTACACATTTCCTATGGTACTTCCTTCTCCGATCACTTACTAGACCGTCAGAGTGCCTTTCCTGGCCACACTCCGGCCAGGTTGGGTGCTAACAGCGTGTGCTTCGTGTGCAAGTGTACCTAGAGGACCATTCGTCGCTCACTCGAGTCAAGAGGAGTTCAAGAGGTTCATCAAGAAATTCAGAGGCACCACAATTGGCGACTCTGCTGGGGATACGGCCCAGAACCTCCGGTGTCCCTTTTCAGATCTACCAGACCTCTCTCTTTTCGTCTCTCCTTTCTTCACTAAACACTATAGGTGGCGAGCCAACCCATCCGACTCACCCAATTCAACCAAACCCCAACGACCCACTCCATCCTTCCTCCTCTCGAGATCCAAAATCAACCCCTCATATCTCCGTCTCCGTTCTTCCGGGTCACGCCAGACTCACCCCGAGCCCAGACTCTTAGCAACTCACCATCCAGCAACTCACTCACCATCTCGAGGAATGAGATGCCGAGATGGCCGCGATGAGGGCTCAGATCGCTAAGTTGACAGAGATGGTGAAAAGAAGACTGCGGTGGAGGCTACCGCAACGTCCCGTGGTGGAGCTTCTGGTTAGAGACGCTCGGCTAAGGATCGCATCGGCGACCCTAGTAATGAGAGGGCTCACAGCAAGGCTCTCGTGCTTCGGCACAGGAACCCGTCGACCGAGTACCTCTCAAGGGAAAAGCAAGGCGATTCCTCCTGGCACTGTTCCTCGTAGATCTCGGAATCAAGTGCAAGCTCGTCGTACTCACAGTTGTCCGCAACTCACGAGACGGTTTACTACTACGAGGATGGTCAGTACAAACCGATCTACCTCCGGAAGGATCCGAAGGAGGTGGCTCGGCAAGAGCGTCCTACTGACCGAAGGCGTCACAAAACCCCTCCCCTCCAGACGAAATCTGGTGATCTTCGAGAACGGGTGGAGATCTTGAAGAAAACCCCTCCCCAAGATGCAAATCTAACAGTCAGCCGAAACGGTGGTACGGAAAAGCATCACGCCTACTGTACCGAGGATCGAGCCCACCATGACGACGCTGGGGGGAAGAGGAAGGAGAAAGAGCACCGAGAACGGTCTCACCACTGAGACGATAAAACAACACGTCATCACGAGCGTCGCCATGACGAGCATCACCACGCTTACACCGAGAAGCGTTCTCGTACCAGCGACGGATTCACCATACCGTTTCTTCCTCCTCTCTCGTCTCTCCCTCTGCCGAGCGTGGATGAGCGCCTGAAGCAGTTGGCCAAATCTCCCTTCTCAAAGGAGATCTCCTCGGTGACACTGCCAGCTGGATTCACGCTTCTGAAGTTCAACCGCTACGACGCCCTCACCGACGCGTACCACCACCTCATCTACTATAGGAAGATTATCAACCTCTACACCTCGGATCAAGCCATTATGTGCAAGGTGTTCCCCACGAGCCTGGGGACTCTTGGGTCCCTCTGGTTCAACAAGCTTGAGGAAGGGTCCATTGGAATTTATGAGGCCTTGGAGCGTGCCTTTTTGTCTCGGTTCATTACGAGCAACGTGCAGAAGAAGGAGATGGACTCCCTTCTCGGATTGAGGAAGCGCCCGGATGAGACTCTTCGTCAGTACGATGCAAGGTGCTGGGAGATGTTTCACCAGGTCCAAGGCTGTGATCAGACTCTTGCTGCAACCCACTTCAAACACGGTTTGGAGAGCAAGAGTCATGTCTTTACAGATCTGATGTTACACTCGCCGAAGAACATGGACGATTTGATGGAACGGATCAACAAATATATTGAGTTAGAGGAACTCCAAACCAAGCGTGATGCTCCAACCTCCTCCTCCGTAACCGAGCGCACGATTTTCACCGAGCCAATCTACATGCTTCTATGGAAAATCGAGAACGAAGGGTTCTTTCGGTGGCCAGATCACAAGATGGGAACACATGATAAGACTAAGGACAAGAAGGTCTACAACACGTACCACTGAGAGCAGGGCCACTACACCATTGCTTGCAAGCCGTTCAAGGCGTACTTGGAGACCCTTGTCTCTGCAGGAAACCTGGACACTTACATTGACCAGGACAAGACCTTGGCTCAGGCTCAGAGCCAGGGAATAGCTGTCGCAGGGGGTGCTCAGGAGGACAGACATTGTTATAATGCACGTGATTCATGGCCTGGTGACAAGAATGTTGGAGGCTCGGATTTACAAGGAAATTGATCAAGCCACAGCAGCGATGTAGGTGCTTTCGGTGAAGCAACAACCAAAGTAGAAGCTCCCAACCAAGGGCTCTCAGTGGACGATCACGTTCACCGAGAAGGATCTAGAAGGGGTTCAGTTCCCTCATAATGACGCTCTCGTCATCACGCTCAAGGTTGGGAAGGCCAAGGTGGAACGGATTTTGGTGGACCAGGGAAGTGCTGCCGAGGTGATGTACTATTCTTTATTCAAACGGTTCGATTTTACGTCTAAGGACCTCAAACCTGCTGAGGTCCCATTGGTCGGATTTAGTGGCACTCATGTGTACCCGCTCGAAACTATTACACTTCCAGTCATTGCTGGCTCTATAGTCCAGCAGGTTGAATTTATTGTTGTCAATTCTCCGAGCCTGTACAACATCATCCTGGGAAGAAATTGGTTCCACGCGATGAAGGCCATAGCATCTACCTACCATTAGGTTCTTCGGTTTATTGGAGCAGAGGGGAAGCAGGAGGATATCCGAGGCGATCAGATTGCCTCAAAGAAGTGCTACATTCCAACCGTGGGGAGGAAAGAAAAGAAACCGAAGCAGGTGCAATGGGTGGAAGGTCCGGACGCACCAGTTCTGGAAGATGTTAGTAGACCTGCCGAGGCATAATCCGTAGAAGACCTCGTTACGGTACCAATCAATGAGGACGGTAGCCGTTTCTTCCTAATCGGATCCTCATTATCCGAGACCGAGATGGACGAGATGGTTACCTTTCTCAAGGCAAACATTGAGGTGTTTGCCTAGACGTCGTACGAGATGTCAGGGGTTGATCCAAGCTTCATCAAGCACCAGCTCAATGTAGATCCACTGAGGCGCCCGATGATCAAAAAACCGAGAAGATTATTTGCCATCCACGCTGAGGCGGTCGAATCCGAAGTTGATAGACTCTTGGAGGCCCAGGCAATTCAAGAGGTGTAGTACCCGACGTGGCTCACAAACACGGTGGTGGTCCCAAAGAAGAATGGAAAGCTAAGGGTCTGTGTGGACTACACGAACCTCAATGACGCATGTCCGAAAGACTGTTTCCCAGTCCCTCAGATAGACCAACGAGACATTTGAGCCCAACGGAAGAATGAGATATGATGGGCCGTCCGAGACGGTCTCGAGATGAACCGGTGTCTCAGCCGAGATCCGAGCGAGTCATCCGAAACGGACCATATCCGAGATGGCTTGGAAGGAAGGTCTGGGATATCGGTGACGTCCTCTGTGACATCACTCGAGGCGGTTAACGATCATAACAAACTTGGGAAGGCACATGTGCATGTTATAGCTGTCACTACGTCAGCGTGACGGTATCCGAAGCGGTTAAGCTACATGTCAAAACCTCATTGGAAAACGCGTGCATGCAATAATCACAGATCTAGCTCGTGATGCTCGGTGACGTCATTCGAGCCAGATTACGGATATGCCCCTATACTTGGGGAGCCTATATATACGAAGAGAAGGAGCCCTAGTGAGGGATACAACACTTTCTCTCTCTACTTACACATTTCCTCTGGTACTTCCTTCTCCGATCACTTACTAGACCGTCAGAGTGCCTTCCCTAGCCACACTCCGGCCAGGTTGGGTGCTAACGGCGTGTGCTTCGTGTGCAAGTGTACCTAGAGGATCATTCGTCGCTCACTTGAGTCAAAAGGAGTTCAAGAGGTTCATCAAGAAATTCAGGGGCACCACACTAATAGTAAAATATTTTAAGAGAGGATAGATGAAGCAACCTAAAGAAAACACGAACGGTAGTTGGTAAGCTACCAAACTACTACAAAATTCACCCACAATCAAATCCCCCATCAACCAACCGGAAAAAAAAAAAAAGAATTTACAAGGCACGTGAATTCCTAGTTTACTACATCATTCAATTTTCTTTTTGGATGTATCTTTCCTGTCTGTTTGGATTTTACAAGGCACGTGAATTCCTAGTTTATAGGTGCCAATTCAGTTGGAATTTATTTTGTAGTTTTTATGCCTCTTGTCTTGTACTGAACCGGAAAAAAAAAAAATTTAGCTCCCTTCCTCACATAACATGCACAAATAAATAATGAAAATAAATCTAAGGAAGCCAAAATTTTAGATTTGAATATGAACACGTTCAGCTCGCATTTTGGTTAACAAAGAAATGTTTGAAGGCAAGGAGGGGCCGGGCGAAGAGGTACCTGGTTGCGGTGGCAAGAACCACGCCTGAAGCGGTTTGGATAATCCAGTCTCGTCGGATTTTAGTTCTTCCTATGGCTCCAATCCATGTCTTGATTTCTACTATCTCACCCCTGGCAGAACCATATAACCATCTGAATTAGGATTTCTGCTATATCAAAGTATAAAGAATAAAGGACGCAAGGGCACGACTACATCATTTATAGTACGAAGTACGAACATACAAAAAAGTAACATACCACATACTAAGAGGTGGCAAATGGGTGGGTTTGGGCGGGTTGATATGAGTTATGTGTTGGATGTTGAATATAGGCCGATAATGTGTAGGTTAGATGTGGGTTAACTCGAACCTGACTCGATCCAACCCAACCCGTTTCTTTCTTTCTTTCTTTCTTTTTTCCCCTGTGCCCTGTTTCTAAGGCACAGTGGAGCACCCAGAATTTAACCAACGAGATGCTTGAATCCCTAACTGCTTAGCGGGTTCAATTTCCAAAATTCCTTGCACAAAATTAGAATTACAGCTGAATAGGCAGTGAATTATGTGCATCAAACATTATATTACAGTCGAGTAATGCATAATCGCATTTTTAGTGGGCGTTGGAGAATAATACTAAGAAAATTTAGGATCATATTAGAACTAGACAAACAAAGAGGAAATGAGAGTGGAGGAGTTATCAGTTATCATATCGGGTAATAATTTCTTTGTCGAATTCATTCAACGGAAACAATACTAGAGATGAATTGAAAGCGACATTGATGAGAAAGAGAGAAAACTGGGTAGTTTGGCATATCTTACATTGCATTTGCTCTGGGCGACGGAAACCGGCGCTTAGAGAGAGAGAGAGAGAGAGAGAGAGAGAGAGTGAGTGTGTGTGTGTGTGTGTGTGTGTGTGAGAGAGAGAGAGAGATGGAATGAATTTGAAGTAATGCAGAAAAAAGGAAAACATATATGGGTTTTTTTAATTTTATAGTTCAATCCATTTTGAACTCATTTTAGTATTTTTTTTTTTTTTACCGCAATGAAAGATTTCATTCATTAAAATGATAATAATAAAAAAAAACATTTAAACCCATGTATATATGGGCTAATGAAGGTTGATCTATATATGACCCATATAATAATATGGCCAAGTTGGGTTAGGTTGGGCAAGTTTGGGTGGATTTATGGTTTGGGTTTAAAATTGACACCTCTACAAAAACTACATAATGTGTATTTAGGCTGTCACCCTCAACCTAATGTTCAAAATGACCAAAATGTCCTTACATCATGCAATGATACTCTAATAAACCCTCGCACATTGAATACCCACCCGGCCCCTTCAATCTTTAAATTCCAAAATGAATAAAAACACATGTACGTATACGAAATTAGCCTAATAAATTGGCACCTGTTAATTGTAAAAGACAGAGGGTGTGCAGCGATCCGGATAACCCGCTAAACCGTCCACCCCGACTCGACCCGATGGGTCTACATCCAGTTTTCATCATTAATTCAGTCGGGTTTGGGTTAAGATGTGTGAAAAATGGGGATTCCATGTGTGAAACCAGGACAACACAGTTGATGCCTCTCGCCGACCACCACCGGAGCAATTGTGTGTCTCTGTCGCAAAGCAAACTAGCTATTACAGCTATGGTCGTTCATCAATGGTTGTAATTTGCGTCTCTATCTTTTTGTTGGGGTTTAAATTAACCCGACTGAAACCCGAATAACCCAATTTGTTCGATTCCTCAGCAGCCTCGGTTTTGATTCGGGTGCAAATTTATCCAACCCGACGACATAGGTTCGGGTGACATACATGGCAAGTCTGATTCGAACCAACCCATGCACACCCCTAGGCCAAACAAAATATATATATATATACGAAAAACTTCTAATCCACACCTCCCGGAAATAAGAAAAAAATGGTTTTTTTTGTGTTGCAAATTATTTTTGGAAAATCCGATCAGTCCATTGTGTTCAGAAGGTGTTTTCAAAGGTGCACGCGGGAAATCTTCAAAAAAAAATACCGGGAAGGGCTTGATTCAAACAGTTTTCGAAAAAAATGTAAATATATATATATTTTTGCAAAAATTGCTTAGATCAAGCCCTTCCCGTTTTTTTTTTTTGAAGATTTCCCGTGTCAACCCTTGAAAACACCTTCTGAACACATTGGACGGATCGGATCGTCAAAAAAATGTTTGGATCATGAGGTCCGGAAATGAAAAGTTCGGATAAGAAGTTTACCCTATATATATATATATATATATATATATATATAGGCAAAGCTTCTTAAACGGGATCCGAACTTCCGGACCTCCTTGACCCGAGCATTTTTTTGACGATCCGAAATATACAGTTTTTGCGAAAAACTGTTTGGATCAAGCCCTTCCCGGTATTTGTTTTTGAAGATTTCCCGCGTAGACCCTTGAAAACACTTTTTGAACACATTGGACGGTTCGGATTTTGCAAACACAATTTGCAAAAAAAAAAACACCCCAAAACCTCTAATCCAGGAATCCTGGACTAGAAGCTCAGGGTATATGGCAAAGCTTCTTAAACGGGATCCGGACTTCCGGACCTCTATGATCCGAGCATTTTTTTGACGATCCGAACCGTCCATATATAGGAGGATGATCTAATGAGGACTCCCTCATTAAAATTCTGTCAGGTTCAATGTGTTTAAAACGTGTTTTTAAGGGTTACCGCGAAGAGTCACCAAAAACAAATTCCCGAAAGGGCTTCATTCGAGCATTTTTTTGATAAAATGTATATGTACGATTATTATGAAAAAATTGCTCGGATGAAGCTCTTTCGGGTATTTTCTTTTTGCGATTCCCGGCGTTGGCCTTGGAAAACACGTGTTAAACACATTGAGCGGTTTGGATCGTCAAAATTTGGTCCGAAAAATCAAAAAAGGGGTGGTCCTCGCGGAGGAGATCCGTGAGGGTGTCCTTAGGAGATCATGATTGTGTATATATATATATGTGTGTGTGTGTGTGTGTGTGTGTGACCAAACTACCTCTATCTGGAATGACTGACTACCCTTTCATTTCCTGTAATAACCCGTATTTTCATAAAGTATTTTTGAATTTTCTTTTAAAGAATAGATTATTTTGGCTACATTCAATTAGTGAATTTCGGGGACGAAATTGTTTTAAGGGGGATAGATTGTAATACCTCGTATTTTTATTTGTTATACTTTTGGTTAACTGGGTGTGAATTTGTTTTTGGAAAAAAAATAGAAAAGAGTGTCGGTAAGTCTATTATGTATACGGCTTTAATATTGGTTTGAATGTGTGGATCAAATTTCAGTCGACACAGGGGTTAGGGTATTTATGTGGATGTAAGCTTGGCTAGTTTGGGTTAATGTAGCAAATGTGTAATTGCTCAACAAGAAGAGTTGTGTTTAATGCCATATAAATATGTGCATGGGAGGGACTGGTTGCTACAACTCGTAGGAAGAAACAAATCTCATATTCGGCCATGGGCAGTGGCCTCGTCCATCAAAATCTGCACTTTAGATAATACGGAGTAAGATATAAGGCCGATCATGAAGATATTTTAGGATATTGTTCATGGTGATGAAGTTCACATACAATGGCCACGATCGTATTTTGAGGTAACCCGAGGAGTATACGATATGCTTCCCATTTCCGGAATCCTTTTATTTCTATCATTTTGTACTCCTTTTGAATATCTCGTATCATTGTTCGATTATGTGGAATTTTGTTGAAAGTGGAATATTTGAATGACATTTTTGGCTGGAGTGCCATGGAACTGTTTGGTACGATGATCGAGTAGACCTTACCAATATCTTGGCCAATCCAGGAAAGCCGGGTAGGCTAGGTGAAGCGGGTGAGGGGGGGCCACTGATCATGTACTGAGGAGGACCGGGTATGAGGTCCCTTGTGTTTTTGAAATCGGCTTGATAATCGTTGTTTATTGATTCCACTTAAATGCAAGCATTGTTATTCTGTTGTTTGTATTCTTCCCGGAGATTTTTATCTTTCAGGTGTGGAGCCGGGTTAGTGAGGCTGATTCGGAGGATTTGATGATATTTATTTGGTCAAGAGAATTTTTAGAGGAGTATTTATTCGGAGACTCTTGTATTATTTGGGTGATGTAAATTTTGTATCAAGGAAAATAGAGCATAGAAGTGTATAAAAATACAGTGTATTTATATGGAGTTTTTATTGGAAAATCCGGATCGTTACATTTCCAATGATTGAAATTCCTATTTACATAATACTAACAAAAATAGCCGCTTTACCGGAACCAACAGAGCATGTGACAGATTTTGTTAGTATTATGTAAATAGTTTATGGACACTAAATAAGTTACAAACAAATAAATTAATGGGCACGTGACAACTTTTTATTGCAACATGTATTTGAATGTGGTGATGCCATGTGTATATTTAGTGTACTAATTTGTAAACAATTAAGTGCCTGTAGCATTGCTCAAAAAAATTTAACCGTTTCGCCCAAAGTTTCTAAATCAATAATCCACGAAAACTTGATGCAAAATAAACAAATGTAAATTAAAAAACTGGTTTACTGTTTTTTTGGCCAAAGCAAGCCTTAAATTGCTAATAAGTTTCTTAGCTTAAAATATGGTGAGTTAATTTACCAAGCGGGATAATGATCAACTTCAACTTGCATTCTTGAGACAACCCATGCCAGATTGTGTCTTCGCATCCCACAAGTACAGAATTCACCATCCACGAGTCCTGAGAAGAAGATATGGCACATTGCTGCATCCTGCATTTAATATCCAACAATGCTTTTTAGTGTGCGGATGGTGCTAGAGGCAACGGCAGAAGAAAAAGTGTCCTAGAGGGCGGAGCCAAAATTTAAGAGGTTAACTATAACGGAAATAGACAATAATACATATGTTCTTGCTTCATAATTGGTCTCAATGACTTATTTTATATGTGGAAAAAATGTAAGAGAGCTTCATTTATAATCCTATTAGCTCTAAAAAAAAAATTAAAAAACTTGAGAATTCTATGTACTTGAAACTATTAAAAATTCTAATGAGAAATTGAAATGAAAGGGATCACTTGTCCCTTAATCCCTCCGTCCATTTCAGTGCCGCGGCCTTCCTCAACTCCAAAATATTACCAATAGGCGTATTAGTTTTTCAGGTTGAAGGCAAATGCTATATGTATAAACCAAAGGGTGTCGAATAGTAATGTCTTGTTTGGTTTGAGCCTTGAGACCCAAAATTGAAGTTTTTACCTCTATTTTTTTTCAATGATTATCTTTATTTTTAATTATTAACTTATATTTTCAATTCTCTTTCTATCTCTCTAATTATTACCCCATATTTTTAATCATTACCTCTATTTCTCTCTTTACTTAAAACTCAAACCGAATAAAATCTAAGTGCCCCGCGCTCTTATTCCTACAAATATAGCCACCTATCAACTCAACCTTGGCAGACGCACAAGTGCTGAGAGTAAATGACCAAAATAACCACAAACCACTTTTTCCAAACTTTTTTTCTTTTAAGCAGCGCATTTTTCTAAGCTGGGCACTAGTACAGGAGTAAAACATAGGGGTGAAAAAAAAACCGACGGGACCCGAACCGACCGAAAAACCGAAAATTCGGTTCGGTTTTCGGTCGGTCCAGCCTGGAAAAAAACCGAAAAAACCGAACCGAAAAAACCGAAATGCATCTCGGTTCGGTTTCGGTTTTCCGGAATTTTTGTTGGACCGAACCGAACCGAAATACCCTAAAATCATCCCGATTTGGACCGAATTACCACGAAACCACCCCTATTTGGACCGAAAACCACCCCTATCTCGATTTCCTGAAATTGACTCCGCAAAAAATAACAAATCACAGCCGTCCATCTCAATTTTAACTCCGGACCGAAAAAACCGAAAAACCCGAAGAAAACCAAAAAAACCGAACCACCCCGAACCGATCGGTCCATTGTTTTTTTCGGTCGGGGTCGGTTCCCGGAAAAATCACCCTGAACCGATCGGTTCGGTCCGGAACACCCCGAAAACCGAACCGAACCGACCGATTTTCACCCCTAGCTAAAACATTAGGCCTCTTTGGCTGGCTGGAGAACGAGGAGGGGTATAACTCATCTCTCTTTCCTTGTCATGGTCCCACATTTTTATACTTGGTTTGTCAAATTATTTCTCAACCCGGATGAGTTATTCACATACCCTTTAATCTTATTAAAAAACTTATTAATAATAGGGGTGTTATAACTAAGGGAGTGTTCCACTAACTAGTTTTTTTCAAAAACCAAGACAGGTCATCCTCTCACAAAACATCACATAAAAATGTGTAAACACAAAAACCAAGACAGTTTTAAAACAAACTCCCTTAGTGGAACACCCCCTTGATACCCCAAAAAATTACCACCCTACCCCCTCATCCCCCTTACCTTTTCTCTCTCCTATTTAAAAAACATCGTACTCCATTTTTACGGAGTTTTACGAGCCCTTGTAATTTTTTCCGGATAAAAAAATTATAACAGTACTTTCGCGCATAATTTGTATTTTTTTTTTTTTGCACCAAATCAAATTGCTAATAGAGATCTTTAATTTGATCCCAAAAAAATTGAAAATTTTTATAAAATTTTATTTTAAAGACCCGTTTTTTTTAGTAACAAGATTAATAGAGTTAATTTACTTATTTGTGACTAAAAGTATTAATTAGACTATTTAGATTGTTCCGAACATCTAGATAACTATCTAGTAAACTAAAATAGAGATAGAGATAATTATCCATTTGTTGGTTTGTTTGGAAAAAAAAATAGAAAGAAAATATTTTTGTATTTATCTTAACCACCATTATCTCCACTTCCCATAAAACTCTTCCTCAAACTCTCTCTTCTATCTCTATAACTACCCATTTCACTTCAAACTCTCCCATAACTCTACAAATTCTTCTTCTTCCCTATAAACAATCCAAACTTTTGCAGCAATTATCCTTCTCTCTCTCACGGTTGATTTCTCTCTCTCGCACTATCGGTTTGTATATTTTCTTGATTTTATCTCTCTCTCTTTCTTTTATGAAAGTTGAAGAAGTCTCTCCCTCACAATTTATTTATTTTCCTTTCGTCGGAGAGGTTCTACTTTCTCAAGAATTTAATTGTTCATAATCTCCAACGTTCCAATTTCCGTTAACGCGCTTGAATCGACGGAGGAAAGGTAGGGTTTCGGAACTTAACTTTTACTTAGGAATACTGCCTACGTGATTTGTGTTTGTATCATATACTGTGGGTAGGGATGACAATCGTGACCGAACCGATGAGTACCCGAACCATAACCGGTTTTTTTCCCTGAACCATAACCGAAATATTACCCGCGAGTACGGGTATGGTTTCTGATTTGAGATAACCGAACTGGTTCGGTTCGGTTCTGGGTCGTGGTGATACCCGAACCGAACCATAAACCGAACCGAACCGAACCGAAATTTTTAATTACACATTTACCCCAGTAGTATATGTTAATTACATTTTACCCCCTTCTATATATATACTGTTATACAACACTTTTGACATTTAGGGTTCTAGTGACACACTTCACTACTTCAGAGCGGTGATTTCTCTCAGACTCTCGGTCTCTCACCTCAAGTATCCTGGTAACGTCTCTCTCTCTCTCTCTCTCTGTTTTTATATTAAACCAACAGTAGAAAGAGTAAAACCATTACTCTTCAACTGCTGCTATTGTTGTGGTTTCTTACTTATATTTATATTTCAGGTTGCAACAAGCCTTCAACTGCTGTTGTGGTTGAAAATCATTACTCTTCTTTGAAAATTTATCTCTCAGATTGAAAACCATTACTCTTGTTTGAAAATTTTAAATCTCAGGTTCGGGTACCCCAAACGGTTCGGGGATTACTCGAACCCCGTTTGGTTCGGTTCGGTTTCAAGATCCCCTCCCCGAATGGTTTTCGGTTCAGTTATGGGTACTCGTCTTGGTTCGGGTAATGGGTTCGGTTATACCAATAACCGAACCGAACTGCCCCATTGCCATCCCTAACTGTGGGCTGTTTAGGGAAGTTATAGTTTGTTGTGGTTTCTGCGAAAAATGAATCGTTAATGAATCGTGTGGTTGGATTTGTGTGAAAAGTAAAAAAATATGTGAAGTATGTATACAGTTTCTGTTTTTAAAATATTCGGACCATTTTGGGTCAGAACCGAGGAAAACTCATAACTTAAGAGATGTAGATCTCAAAAAGTTAAGAAACTTTCATATAGAACTCGTCTCAATCCGAGATTCGTAGAATTAGTTATGATTTTTCAAAGTTTGCTAAACTATACAGTTTTGGGACAGATTCACTGCTTGACTTAAAACACTGTTTTGCTCCATTTAGGATTGGATTTAGGATTTTCTCAAAACAGTGAACTTGTGTTAAATTTGATGAACTATTTTACTGTAAAATTTCGTGATTTTTGGAACCCGTTTGCTATTTTTAGTGACTGGAAAGATAATTGACTTGTTAGCATGAGTTATTCAATTTCTTTATTAAACTTTTAGTTACGGCTATAATTAGACGCATGTGATGTTTTGACTTACTGGAATTATTAAATCATTTATCATGTGTTAATTAATTATTGTGATTAATTAAATAAATGGTTAAAAGATGCATGGTTGTTTATCGAATGTGGGGATGAGACGTTGTATCCGATGTGGGTCTTGAGCCAATTATCGCAATATACTCCCAGAGGTATTGAGCCGTGCCATGGGCCTGGAGAGTTAGGCATGGTGGACGGGAGCCCAATAGATTGTTTATATTGTGGATGGGAACCGATATTGGATAGCCTGATGAATTGGTATGAGATACCGAATTCATGAGGTGCATGAGGTTTGGGTTGTGAAACCTCGAGATTGATAATGAGAATTTTGAATCTACTGAATACACTATTTTTGAGACATGTTGTGATAATCGGGATGTCCTATGCTTTAAAACTTATGATTTATATGTTTGACTGCTGCATGAGTAATCTTTTGTAAATGGGTAGTTTCGATACCCTATTGAGTGTAATTTTACCACTCACGGTGCTACTTTTGCGGCCCTGGCGTCCCCAACGCCAGGTATAGAAGGAGATGAAGAGTCGCCAGCTGAATTCGAGGCAATGGAGCAGCTAGGTGGGAAACAGGTGACGGACCCGTGGCTTTATCAGTAGGGATTTAGCTAGATGACTATGTCCTTTATTTCAATCGAACTTTTAATAAATGTTTAAGTTTTTCAGATAATGTTAAAGTTCAATTTATTTTAGTTGTAATACGTTGGTTTATTTTTAATTTTTGTCAAAAGTTTTAAGTACTCTTTGATATTATTAATGAAGTTGGCATTTAATTTAATTAAATTGTGAAATTTATTTATTAACGTACCCAATTTTCGGGGCGTTACATTTATAATTTATAATTTTACATCGTTAGCTTGTTGAGTTGCTTTGAAATATCCTTCGGATTAAAAAATAAAGTACTACCGAGTATAATTTTTTATTTTTTATTGCACCAAATTAAACTACTAATTGAGATATTTAATTCGATACAATTTTTTTTTGAAAAATCATGTACTTTAGAATTTGACATTGTTGGTGTATGATATAAAAATTACTAATTAATATGTAAATTACAAATAATTGAAACATATTACGTGGTATGTTTCAAAAACACATAATCAGAAAAAAAAGAAAAAAATTAGGTGGTAGGCATAATTAAATTAGAAATGATGGCAAAACATTAAGTGATATCCATAATTATTAAAATAAGAATAATTAAATCTTTTAATTTTAGATATAATTAATAAAAGGAATTATTATATCATATTTATTCACGGTAATTGATTTTTACATTCCCTAAATTATTATTCGCACTACCTTTTTTGTCGTTTAGTGAAATTTTTATATAAAGGAACACACGATTCTTGAGGTGGCCTCAAAAATTGTTGGTAATGGGAATTGAACCTGAAATTTTAGTATGGAGTAAAATCCTTAGCCCAGACTAAGACCAATTGGACAACCCTTTGGGATTGAAACCATAGTTTCGGGAAAGAAATAAAGTACAATTGCTTGTAAATTTTTTATTTTTGCACCATATTATGTATGAAAGTATTTAATTTTTTGGTCCGAATAATGCATGTTTTTTAGGCAATGATAAAGACAAAAATTTTACTTTTTGCTAAAAGCACCCGTTAATTGCGCGCCCCGCACTAGTGTTATTTAAAGGAGGGACTAGGGAGGGGTTATTTCCGTCATTTTAATAATATGTAAGCTGGACAACATTATTATCCGTCACATCCTCTCAGAATGAGTACAATTGCCATTTCAAAAATCGAAGCCTAACTATCATTTCATGCTGAAACATGACAGCATGCGGTGGCCCCTGAACCAAGGAAGCACTTTTCAGTTTTCTTACGTTGAAGCGTGGGCCTAATTTTTGACAAAAACATTGGGGCAGGAAACCAAAAATGATACGGGAAATGACTTTCCATTTTTAGTGTTTTGTCTCATTCAAGCATTTAATGTGTTTTAATTGCAAAAAACACATTAAAGTGGGCTACGAATCACATGGAGCAAGACAGCTGTTATTGGAGAAATGATTGTGTGTAGTGCAACACATGCAAAACACTGGAAAAAACTTTTCATGTCTACTTTCTACTCCTCGAAAAACTTTTTGGGTGTAGACTTCTCTTGTTGGAGGATGTGAATTCTTTCATTTCGGAGAGTGAGTTTGTATAGATGATGTGTGAAATCTGCATTTAAGGTGTGTGAATTCTTTCATTTTGGAGTGTGTGAATTTTACATTTGAGGGTGTGAATTTTTTCATTTTGGAGTGTGAATTGTGTTTTTTTAGGGGGTAAGTTGTATAGAAGATGTGTGAATTCTGCATTTGATGCGGGTGAATTTTATTTTATTTTATTTTGGACGATGCGAATTCTATATTTTGAGGGGTGTGAATTCTTTTCTTTTTTGGTTGTGAATATTTGTGTAAATTAGTCCTGTGAATTCTTTGTTATGGAGGGTGTGAATGGTGTGATAAGGAGTGTAAATAGTAATTTTTTTTATTATGTACATATTTTCATATTCAATATGGGTCTTATTTTAAAGATCTCGTCGAGTAAGTTTCAAATATATAATTTTTATAGAAAATAAATGTGTATAACAAAAGTTATTTAATTTTGAAATAAAAAATAGAGAGAGAGAGAGAGAGAGAGAGAGAGAGAGAGAGAGAGAGAGAGGTTTCATGCATGTTAGTACTTGGTTGTACAGGAATAGTGACGCAAAGCTGCAATAAATGCGTCAGGAACATGGTAGGTGGGTTTCCTCATCTGAACCATGTTCTTGACGCATTTATTGCAGAGGAGGAAACCCATCTAATAACCTGAAATGATGTTTTGATATGGGTAACCTAACTTGCAATAAATGCGACATGATGTTATGATATGAGAAACACATCATTTCAGATAAGGAGAAACACGCGCGTGTAAAATTGGAAAAAGCGAAAAAGTTATGCGGGGCCTAGATGAGAACATCATCGTAAAAGAAGACCGGCCTCGAAGAACCCCAAAATGATATGGGTAACCTAACTTGCACCTCACATGCATACTAAGGCGATGTGGTAGATAAGGAGAAGCCCAATGTGTGGCCCACCTGAAATGATGTGTTTCTCCTTATCTGCCATATCACATTTGTGTGCATGTGGGGTGCAAGTTAGGTGTACCTATAGCATTGTTAAGAGTAGGTTTTGATGCACGGATAAATCTAATTATATCCCTTCGTAAATATTCCCTTTGTAAATATTAGGTCTGGTTCATTTTGGGTTTTAAGACCCGATTTTATCAATTATTATTCAATTATTTTTAAATATTATTCTCATGTTTCTCTGTATCTCTCTCTAATCATTAACCTCTATTTTTAATTATTATTCCTATTTCTTCCTTCAATCATTACCAAAAATCAAAATCAAAACCCAAACCAAACACAACCCTAGTATGTTCAAAATTGTCTATCCCTAACTTTAACAATTACATACATTAAAAACTTCTTATTGTGTGTACCCGGCCTTTAATATTCTTTCGCCATCAATGATTTTCGTGATCTCTTCATGGCTCTTGAGTGATAAGTTCGGCTCCGTTCCAAGAATTTGTTCATGGAGTGCATACTAATTTGCTCAAAAGTTGGTTTCTATAAATTACATATGCATTAACAATTATTTTTAGTAGCTAGCTTTGCGCCCGTTCCATGTACGAGAAAACAAAGAAAAAATGCTCATATAAAATTTAAATGGCTGATGCTTCTTTTGTTCTCTGTGCATCTAAAAAGCGCAATGCTTACAAACTCTATAAAAATGTAATTGTGCCTCCCAAACCTCTAAACCTCCAATCATAATTTCTAGAATTTTGCTTTTCTAATATCTTTTAAATTATGAAAGATTGGGAGAGGGGAGAATAATGTGGGGTAGTGGCCTAGTGGGGTTGAGACGGGGAGAGAGAGCATGACATGGGAGGGGAGGAATTACAATGGGTTCACCACTACAAATAACTTTAAAAAAATGACAGTGAAAAAATTAAAAACATGACAGTTTACACAAAAGCGTCACAAAAGAACAAAGAGCCTCTTTATGTCAGTTCCATTAAAAAACGTCATCGTATATATTTTCGGTGTCAGTTTTTCAAAGAACTGACATGGAATACTAATTTTTTCATGTCGTTTTTCTCTTAAACCAACATTAAAGTTGATCAGGTAATCGTATATCATTTTTATGTTAGTTTTTCAAAGAACAGACATGGAACACTAATTTTTTTCATGTCGTTTTTCTCTTAAAACCGACATTAAAATTGCTTAGCTTACACTACAATAAATTTTCGAAAATATGGTATAAATATTTTTGTTTGTCTTTTGTCAATAACAAGCGTGTTAGCTTAGATCATAACACGCGAGTGCGAGGAGCACAACGTCTCTAGTTCGAGTCCTAGGGCAAGCAAATATTGCCCGCCACAGGTAGCGCCATGTGGGCTACGTAGGGAGAGTCACAGGGAGGGAAACGTCGGAGCCATGTCAGCTCCTCATGTTCAAACTTAGAATTGGGTTTTTTTTTTGGAACAGAGGATAGATACCCGTCATCTTAGACATTTAGTGATACTTTAACACCGTCATCTTTACGATAGAAGATGACAGTTTAAAAAAGGAATTGAAAGTATCAGATGACAGTTTTAAATTGTCATCTTATATCTTTCAATGACACTTATAAAACGTCATAAAAAATTCAGACTTTTAATGTCAGCCCTATAGATGACGATTTCTCGTTTAATGACGCGTTTTGACAGTTATCTTTTAGCATTATTGTAGTAGTGGTTTAAAGGGAGTTGCTTTTTCTATCTATTATTTGCACAAAATTTGTACGAAAATACTCCCTCCCTCCGGATTCGTTTGTCCCTCGTTCTATGTTGTAACCGGAAAAAAAACTAGTGATATCTTTAAATTGGTAATAAATTTTATATCTAGTAGATCTTGTTTGATAGATCTCGATTAGTTCTATAAAATAATGCTTTTAAAATTACATAAAGTATTATAAATTAAAAGATATAATCATTTGAAAAGTGATACGAACTCCTAAAATGAACTAACAAATCCAGATGGAGGGAGTATCAAAATATATAAACAGATAAACTACATGCTTTTTCAAAATGTTTCAAATTTAAGTAGGATGTTAATTCGTGACTACAATTATCTAAGGTGTGTTTTGGCCTAAAAAGTTAGTTGGCTTATTTTTCGGTCTTTATTTGATTTTTTTCGCGTTTTTTTAATTTTGTAGCAACTTTTTGTGTATTATTGGTTCGTTTCGGCGAAAGAAATCAAAAAAGTAAAAAATTATGTTCGAAACTTGAATTTTTTGAATAAAGACAAAAATAATTCAAAAAGACATATTTTTACATTTTTTTCGATCTTATACAAAAAATTGAGTTCTAATCATAATCTTTTACCTTTTTGAATTCCTCTAATAATACACAAAAAATCGATGTAAAACTAACAAACGCAAAAATAATTCAAATAAAGACGGAAAAAATAAGTAAAACAGACTTTTTAGGCTAAAACACTGAGCGTTGTGTCCATTCATTCACGAAAAACTAAAAAAAACATCGACCAATGCAAATATGCAATCATTTTTAAAAGTACAGTAGTATTAGGTTTTGACCTGAAGAAGATTGAAGATGGTCTGAATCGTGGCAGTTTTGTCCGGACCAACTTCGAAAGCTCGAATCGCGACAATTTGCTTATATCCATCTTCTTCAGTAATCTCCCCGTGCAAGTGCTCATCATAGTTCTGCGGCTTTGTTAGCGTTGTTGCAGGATTTTTCTCAGTCGTATAAGCTCTAATTCTAGTGCTAACCCCACCCTTTTTGTGGCTGAGCAGTACTTCATGGATCTTAGATTTGGAAAAACTAGGATATCCATTGACTTTGATGCTACTAAACTTTTCCTTCTTCGGATAATAATCTGCAATGTGAAAGCATGGTATTATGGAGGGGAGAGAGGTCATCATTTTAACCCTTGAACCTTGAAACTTGATGTTTCCGAAACAAGGAAGTTGTGAAGTTATACTCGCCTAGTTGTGCGTGTTTTATAATGTGGGGATTGAAGTTTATAATGTGGGGATTGAAGGGATGTTTCAATTATTTCCGGATAAAGGACAGATACTTGCAGTTCAAAAAAAAAGAACAGATACTTATTCACGTACGGCTCTGCTCCGTGATTAAGGTTCTTACAGCAACCAATGCTCGGTAGCGTAGTTAAACTTGTTTTGTGTATGAATTAAGTCAGTTAGTTATTGTTAATGTTTTGTGTGTTTGCAACAGTGTAGTTAGGGATGTTCCACTAACTATTTTTTTTCAAAAACTAGTTTTTCTCAAAAATCAAGACAGGTTACCCTTTCACAATACATTACATAAAAATTTGTAAACACAAAAACCAATGCAGTTTTAAAACAAAACTCTCTTAGTATAACACCAAATTGGGGTTAACTTGTGTAAGAGAGGAGAAAAAGTTTACACAGAGGTTAACTACGAGCAGGGACGGATCCAAAAATCTAACTTAGTGGGGGCACCTTATTAATTGTAATCATGCAATTTTTTTCCTAGTCGACGATTTTGCTAAATTAAGACATTTATTATGGACTATAAAAATTATAATGTATAATTTTTTTATTAAAAAAGAAGGGAGAAAATTAAAATTGAGTTATAAAAAAATACTAGGTGAATTATTATAAGCATTATATGTTCAAAATATATATAATAAAACTACAAGGTTGTTGTATTGTATAGTGATTGTTGTTGGTCTAGTGGCAAGAGGGAAGGTATTGGTTTTGGAAACCGAGGTCTTGGATTCAAACCTCAACAATCACTCTTAATTGACAACCTTTTAAATTTTGTGGCCTAAAAAGGAGAAACCAAGATTCGAACTCGAGACTCCAAGACAGATACAGAGCACCTTTCCACCAAGCAACACGCGGAAGATGTTACCAAATCTGGACACAAATTATATATATACGAACCTTATTTTCCAAAATTATTATTATTTTTTACATTGAAAACTGGGGGTCAGCGAGGGCACGTGCCCCCCTTGAATACGTCCCTGGTGTGATCTCTCATTTTGGAATTGAAAATGAATCTGAAAGTGGGGGTGTTGGGTTTTTGGACAGAAATGAACATGAAGCTTTGGAGGAAATTTTTTGGTCCGTGGGTTTTGGGAGGGGATTTTCAGGGAAAAATTGGAAGGGAGCTTTGGTACGTAGTACAATGCAATTTTAGTCTAGGTTGATACGACTAAATTGAGAGACCGAAATGACTAAATTAGCCTCCACTTTTTTAATGCCTTTTATCATGCCAAACACCAATTTCTCAAAAGAGAAAATATTTTTTGGATCCTCTATTGTTGGGCTCTACCATGCGTTTGTTTCGATAATCTAAATCGTCCATCTCCCGCAGAGTAGTGTATTCATACAAAAAATCAATTTGATCGGACATCGATAGGTATATAAAATAATCAAATTTTGGTTCATAAAATGCATCGCCTAGATTTTGTCAACAGTTTTAAAGTTAAAATAAACACAACCGTCCATTTTATAAACTAAAATTTCAAATATCTATCGATATCCGCTCAAGCTGGTTTTTTGTGTGAGTACATTACTCTTCGGACCCTACAAAATGAACGGTTTAGATTATTGTGAACAACACACAATAAAGCCCACAATGAATGGCGGAAACCGAGGTTTCCGCCACATCCGGAAACAATTTTCTCAAAAGCGTCAAACACACCTCATTTCCCATATACTGGACTAGTTTTCCTGCATCTCCAACCTTTAAACTTTTGGCGCGTAAATTTAATATTCCAGTATTTTTTTGAAAACTTCCTTTACTCGTTCAAATTTACAGCAAAGTGACTTCTATTAGTAAATTTTAGATCGCTTTGTTTGGTTTTACTATTGGAAAATTATTTCTAAAAACTTTCACTTTTCATCATCCTTGTAATTTCGTCTTTAATGATTTTTTTATCGAATTTATTTATTTTTTGTACTTTTTGCATACCTCTATTTAAAAAGTAAAAATGTTTGTTAAAATGTTAAAAAAAATTGACCAAAGACGAAAAGTTACGCAACCCTATACAACTTCTTATCTCAAAAACTTATATATCAAAACTACACTGACTGTGTTTGGTTAGATAATTTAGTTTAGTTTTGATGATGTCAGCAGGTTTAATGAGTGGAGAGAGATAGAGAGAGAAATGAGAGAAACGAACAAGGCCACTATGTTACACTGAAGTAAGGAAGTAAAGTCTTAGGATTTTGGTATGCTCAAGAACTTCTTTATCTCAAAAACTTGTTAAAATGTAATATGCTTGTGGAAGAACCTGTGTCATCACGATAATAGACATAATTTCCCTTATAGACAAGGGCAAATGCCCTGAATTGAAAAACCCTACTGCACAATGGGATTTGTGGAATCTACTTCGTGTCACTCATTATTTGATATTTTCCGGATTGTCCCTTCAAGATCACACAGCAATATGACTGAATTAATTCTTTTGACATGAATTGTTTGTATAGGATCCTAAAATGATCCATACGAAGCCATCTGTGAACAAATCTGTTCATGCACAAGCCCTTTGTAAAAAATTAATTGATTTTGACACTCCGTTATTTGATTATCGCATTCCACTATTTATTTTTTAATATTCAAAATAAACATGATATTAACACTACTCCCTCCGTCCATTTTTATGTGTGTTGCCTCCCTCCGTCCAAAGGAGCTTAGGGGTGTTTTGGCTTAAGTAGTAAACTTAACTTTTTGCTTTTTGGTGCTTAAAAAGTTTGTACTCATGTGTAAAGTACAAGCTTTTTAAGCACCAAAAAGCCAAAAGTTGGCTTAACTTCTTTAGCCAAACCAGACCTTAATGCCAAAATTATTTTCATGTCAAATAGTCGAACTGTAAATATATACGGATTCCACGCGCAAGCGTGTACGTGTTGTTTCGTAGAGTCCGAGTAAAAATTTTGGTACACAGTACGCTACACTATTAACGAGTGTGGGCCCTAAATAGTAGTACAAATTTTGGGACCATAGGCCATTGATTTGCCATCCAATTAGTACCCAGTGGAACCAAAGTTTTGGTTTTAGTATACTCGGAGAAAACTGCAATTCTTTATTACAGTAACATTCATAATAAATCCTTTTCCCCTTTGTCACTGGGAAAGAAATGCTATGTTACGCCTCTTTATGATAAAAAAAATTATGCCTCTTTTTGCTTCAAAATGTTACGCCTCTTTGTGGTGAATGTTGTGCCTTTTGGTAAATGTTACGGGGTGCATATCATATATCCAAAAAAGGGAGTGTGCATTGTAGATTGACCCGATTGATTATTGCTTCTAACTGACCAAAAGTACAAAAATGAGAATACCTACATAAAAAATAGGGTCCGTTCATTTTTTAAGAAAATTTATGTGAAGTGAAAGTAAAGGATATGCGATAATTTGATAAAAGAAATTTGTGATAAAGTTGAAAAATAGATTAATTGTGTAGTAAATTAATTCATGTAAAATGAGATTCCTACAAAATCTTATGGTATTTGAAGGAAAAATTTTGAGGTAAAATGAATCGTGGTAGAAAATTAGAGACTTGGTCCTGCAAAACAAAGTTAAAAAAAAAAAAAAACCAGGTGCTTTTGGGTAATAATCTTAATCCAAAAAACCAGAGTGCTTTGGGTAATAATCCAATAATCCAATAATTGATTATTCGTTTGTCCTTATTCAATTTTTTTTTTGCATTCGTTAGTTTTGCATCAAGATTTTGTGGTTTCTGGATTCCTCTCGACGAGACGAATCTAACAAGTAAAAAATCTTGATGCAAAACTAACGAATGCAAAAAAAAAATTGAATAAGGACAAACGAATAATCCAATAATCCATAATCTGGATTATTGGCCAAAGGAGGGAATAATTTGGATTAAGTTTAAGAAAAAACAAAACCGGTTTTTTGGATTATTTGACAAAAAACCAATAATCTGGATTAAGTTTTTTACCCAAAGGAGGCCATGAATCTAAAAAGACAAGTGAGATCAGCGATCATGGCCACTAGTTGCTACTTGCTACTCGGACTATAGGATCATATAAAAGTAAAGTGAGGCCTACAAAAAATTAAGTTACCTTGCTTAAGAATTTTAAGGGCCTCATTCAAAGTAAAATCCGAGTGAAAAGGTCCAAACATGAAATAATTCGGTACTATCTTATTATGCAATTGTGTAGAAGAAAAACCTACACAATTGCATAATAAGATAAGCTTTCAACCCTTTTTTCCTATATAAATGTAATTCGAAATCATACCAAAAACACTATGCAATCAGCCTGTGTCATCACGGTAATAGACATAAGGCAAATTCTAGATATCACCCTAACGGCCCGTTTGACGACCGGAGATGAATTTGGGTGGATTTGTAATGAGGGTGGATTTGGAGGTGGATTTGTAATGAGGGTGGCCCCACCTCATAAGAAGGGTGGATTTGTTAGTGAGGTGTTTGGATGGTATTTTGAGAAGGGGGATTTGGAAGGTGGATTTGATAGGATAAGAGAGCAAATGACCCATTTGCCCCCGGACCGAATATTTTAATAAACTATAAATGCATTAAATCGATTATAATAAAAATAAATACATAAAAATTAATTAATAATTACGAAAATACACATTAAATAAAATAAAAATATTACAACCATGTTTTGGAGAAAAAAATTCACGTTAGGGCCAAAAAGACATCAAACTAGGAAACAATCTGTCACAACCATGGCGATTCGAAGTTCGGCACAAAATGAAACCAGTTTACAAGTTAGGGCTTCAAAACCATTAACAAAAACCACCAATTTTTGGCATAAATCTGAATTCGAAACCAACATATGAAACATAGAAGATGATTTACAAGTTGTTGAACCATACCGTGGGTTGCAAAAGCTTCAAACGCGATCAACAATGGAGTCAAAACGATCGAAAACCCTCCTCTTCTCTCTCTTCTGTTTCGTCGGCCCAGAAACGAGTGAGAGATGTGAGATGGTATTTCACGACCCCACCCCTTTCACCTGGATTTGGAGGGGTAAAAGAGGGAGAGAAAATACGGAATCGGGGTGGATTTGCCACCGACGGGGTAGAGGCCAGCGTTGGCTAACGAGGGTGAAGGGGGACTCCATCTCCCAACAGTGATTTATATCAGGGTAAAAAAACGCCTTCCCAAACGCCGGTTTGGGGTGGGCCCAGGATTACAAATCCGGGCGACCCCAAATCCGGCTCCTAATCCGGTCGCCAAACAAGGCGTAAGGGTGGTCAGGAGTGAGCCACACGCGTGGGGTTTTTTAGACTGGGTTTGAAAACCCAGCCTTTGTTAGACAATATGGGAGAGACCCACAGCAAATGGTTAGGCTTTTGAGGATGTTTCGTACAGCTCACCCAGAAATTCAATTTTTTGGATTATTTTTCGTCTTTATTCACAAAACTTTAAGTTTGGTTAACAATTTTATCTTTTTAGATTTCTCTCGTTGAGACAACCCAAGAAACCACAAAAATGCTAACAAATGCAACAATGCTATAGGTACACCACGAGTGCACCCTAAATGCATACTACCTTGACGTGACAAATGAGGAGATACCCATTTTTTGGGTGAGCCTCACATTGGACTTCTCCTCATTTGTCATCTCAGGGTGGTGTGTATTTGGGGTGCACATGTGGTGTACCCATATTATTTTCCTCCACCTAAAAAATCGTTAATGCCCACGGTAAATTCGACATTGTTAATGTCCAAGGTAAATCGTTAATGCCCAAGCTAACACGTGTAATGTACATATATCAGAAAGAAAAAGGACATCACCCAATGAAGCCCACAAACAGCAATGAAGTGTAGTAGTATTAAAAAAAGCGAAACAGTACGTACGGAGAGGTCTCAGTCGGCTCAGAGGTGATTGAGAGTACTTATTATTCTCATTTTGGAACACGAGCATCTCATCAGCCTCAACAAATTTTGAACCAAATTTAACCACAAAAATAGCTTTCACAATTTAGCAAGTCACTTTATCAAAAAATCAGACTCTCTATCCAAATTTTACTATATTAAACTACTCCCCTCAAGTCTAATAAAAAAAATTCTTTTCTCCTAAAAAAATAAACTCCCACGTTGGGAGTTGCTCACTGTCAGAGGAGGTGGATCTTTTCTATTAAACAAACCGGAGTGGACCCCCCCCCCTGCATCAAGTCAATGTTCTCCCCCAACAAAGTAACGCCACGTGTTCTCTCTATTCCCCTCCCTCTCTCTCTCTTCTCTGACCGAGATCTCACTTTCTGACGCATCCGGAGGAAAAAAACAATAAAAAAAAATTAAGCCCGTGAACAGTAACTCACTGGGATTGTAATGGTACTGTAGCAAAAACAATTTGTTGAGGGAAAGTAGAGAGGCTGATTTTTGGGGGTTTTGGGGGATTTGGCTTAACAATTTGTCCGAAACAGTGTTTTATAGTGGCTGATGAGGATGCTCTAAGGGTGGTAACTAGCAAAACCCTAGACATAATTTCCCTTATCGACAAGGGCAAATGCCCTGAATTGAAAAACACTACTGCACAATGGGATTTGTGGAATCTACTTCGTGTCACTCATTATTTGATATTTTCCCGATTGTCCCTTGAAGATCACACAACAATATGACTGAATTAATTCTTTTGACATGAATTGTTTGTATAGGATCCTAAAATGATCCATACGAAGCCATCTATGAACAAATCTGTTCATGCACAAGCCCAAGTAAAAAAGTAATTGATTTTGACACTCCGTTATTTGATTATCGCATTCCACTATTTATTTTTTACTCCGTAATATTCAAAATACACATGATATTAACACTACTCCCTCCGTCCATTTTTAAGTGTGTTGCCTCCCTCCGTCCAAAGGAGCTTAATGCCAAAATTATTTTCATGTCAAATAGTCGAACTGTAAATATATACGGATTCCACGCGCAAGCGTGTACGTATTATTTCGTAGAGTCCGAGTACAAATTTTGGTACACAGTACGCTACACTATTAACGAGTGTGGGCCCTAAATAGTAGTACAAATTTTGGGACACACCACGCTGGCACGCTGCACTATTCATGTGTTGGCCATAAATAACCATAAATGACTTCATACACCAGTACTATAGCCTAGATGGATCCGGGGGTAGGGTTGGGCATTTCATCCGCCCCGTCCGAATAAGATCCGATCCCCGATCCGAACGGATCGACAATATGGAGATCTGTTTGGAGATTGGATAGGATATGAGGATTTTTTTTGAAAATGTTTGGGGATTGGATAGGGGGTGGAGATAGACATGTCCCCGCCCCGAATCCGCTCCGAATCCGTTCCCCGCTCCGTCCCCGCCCCGCTCCGCCCCGTCCCCGATCTGCCCTGTCCCCGAATCTCCGAAATATAGGGGTATATTTATGAATTATGAAACTTTGGGGTCTCACTGAATTTTCTTCAAATATATGGCTTTAGCAAGTGGAATGAGTTTTAGCGTGACATGTATTTCCCAATCATTAGAAACATGTTTTTCTAATGATTTTTGGTTTTTTTCTTCGCTTAGATATATATTTTCCTGTGACTGGAACCTAATTAATTCCATCAAGTAAAAGCCAATTGAAACAAGTCAAAGTACATATCAATAGATGTGGCCCATTTAGTTTCCATCTTCGCGAACATCTCATTTTAAAAAATTTGGAGGGTTTTGAGAATGTAAACATAATGGAAAACATGGCCTTCTAATGATGTTTTCCAACTGGTGGGAGTTCGGAATTCACAATGTTATATGTTGGGCTGCTTGTTATTTTGTTCGGAATTCACACTTGATTTTAGGGAAAATGATTTGTAATTGGGCTTCTATAACTATTTACTTGTTACTCTAGGGAAAATGATTGGATCCCCGAAATCCCCGTGGGGATCCCCGTTCCCCGTTTGGAGCGGGGATGGAGGATAAAAATAAATCCCCGTTGGAGATTGGATAGGGGATGGATATGAGTAAGGGGTTTGGGGATTGGGGGTGGAGATAGTAGTCCGTCCCCATGCCCATCCCTAATCCGGGGGGCCTGCTGTCCGTGGGGGTCGGCAGGCCCTGCCAACCCCATCCGCGCCGTTCATTTCGCGCATCAACGGCTCGGATTGCATCAAACAATGGACGGCTAGGATATACTTTGGAGAGGTGAGATTTGAGCCGTTGATGCGCGAAATGGACGACGCGGATGGGGTTGGCAGGCCCTGCCGACCCCAAGGGGCAGCAGAGCCCCCCAATCCACTATAGATAGATAAAAACGCGTTTGTACCTTCTTTTTTTAGGGAAGGGACCTGGTGTGCTCTTTTGTGTGCGACATTCGAATCATTGGATGTGTCTTCTATAGTTCTGATTTCATCTCGATCCTTTTCAATTTCAAGTCGTTGATTGCCGAGATCAACGGCTCGAATGCGCACACCATGGCTGCACACCAGCACCCCCGAGTGCCAAGCGGGTAAGGGTGCTGAACTGGTAGGGGTGACGTAGTGCTAAGCACACCTAAATAACAATTGTGTGCCTACTACTCCCTTGATCTAAACCGCAAATATTACAATTTACAAGGCTTAGTGAGAGGAGCATTCGTTAAAAGGTTTATCTTTATCGGACATCGCTACTTATCAAAAAAGTACACAACTTTAAAATAGTTTTCCCGTTTGGATACCTATCAATGTTTGATCAAAATATTTTGTTGATGAATGCTTGGTTCAATAAGCCTTATAATATCTGCAGTTCAGATCAAAGGTATATTGAGCACACAATTGTGTAAATTTTTTTCTAAACTTCATTCAGTATTTAGAGTCCAAAATTATGAAGGAGAAATTAAAAAATTGGATTAGTTAGTTCCAACTGTCCGATTGAGTTGATTTTTCACGAGAACGATTATTATTTAAAAATATTTGAACAACTCAGATCATTTGTGTGAGACCTCAAAAGTGAGTCACACACAACATTGGTACCGTACAAGAGCGAGGAGCAAAGACCGTAGTACAAAAGAGAGTAGCAAACGTGGTTGGCTACCCTAAAACCACGTCTTTTTTTAGGGTTGCATGATGTAGTGAGTGAACCTCGTTACAGGGATCTCGTGTCCACTGTGGTCAGGACCGGCTCTAGCGTTTGGGTTGCCCTAGCCGAACTGCGAGCTTGGTTGCCCTCATACTAGTAAGTCATACAAAAAAAAAAAATTAAAACAATAAAAAAAAAAACCATACAAGTAAATGAACAAAGCAAAATCGAGGCTATATTATGTTTTTAGCTTGAAAACATTAACAAAAAAATTCAAAATCAAAATGTAACCTCGGTTAATCGGTTATAGTGCGTTATAATTAACACGATCCGATTCAAACAAAACAACTTCCTATTGCCTATTGCTGCCCAGTACCCACAAAGCCCACCGAGTGGGTGGGAAATCAATATTGAATTGAGAAAGAATGAAACCCTTGAATTTGATTGTGAATTGGGAGAGTTCCTGCAGGTTGCAATTTCGGAGAACCTCGAACTCTTGCCCCCTCGAAGTCTTTTTTTTTTTTTTTTCTCTCTGATGAAAGAAGTCAGTTTCTATAAAAGAGAGAATGGATTAATGGGTTGTCATTTTGGGCTTTAGATGAAATGGGTTTTGTTATTGTGAGCCTTTTATGCTTTAAACTCTATGGACTTAAAGCTTAAACAGTTCAGTGATCACTCAACATATAATTTTTTATTTTTTTTGGCTTAACAAAATGGGGCAAAAAAAAGATTAGCGAAAAGGGGAAAAACAAGGAGGACGGACGCTTGGGGTGGGAATTGATCCCCAGTCTTGTGGGAGTTGGAAGCAGCGAGGAACCAACATGCCAAGTTGAATGTTGTTACCATAATTGAAACTTTTTTATATTTATATATAACTTAATTGTTTTTTTTTTTTTTGGGGGTTTGCCCGGGCCTAGAGGGGTTTCCCTAGCCCAAGGTCTTGCCAGGCTTGAGTCAGGGCCGGCCCTGTCTGTGGTAGATACCTCTACAAGACTACATCATCAAGACGTACTAAAGCTACCATCTTGGGGTGATAGAATACCACCTAATAGGCCTGTCAATGGATTGGATTAACCTGTCAATGGACTGGATTTAATCCGATCCGATCCTGTAAAATCTGAATCCGAATCTGATAACTTCAATCCGATAATCCGAATCTGATCATTCTAATTGGATTCAGATTCTATTCGAAACAATTTTGGAAAATCTTATTTTCTTAACCCACCCCCTCTCTCCCCACATCTTTGCTCTCTAAACTAACAAAAAAAAAAAAAAAACCCTAGGTTGAATTCACCAATTCAACAACAAGGCACATTAAAAACCTTATTTTGGCATCAATTATCCAACTGGACTTACGGAAGCGTACAATTCGATAATGACTGCATTCACTCATATGAGGATAAGTTTATCAAATGATTTTAGCAACCATTTACTAAAATTATGGTTGATTTTTAGTAAATTTTCTCATTTGAGAAAATCATGGTTGATTTTAGCAAAACCTTAGTCAGAATTTGTTAAAATCAACCATAATTTTAGCAAAGGAGTTGTTAAAATCATTTGACAAACTCAGCCTGAGTCTATTTAAATTGGCTGAAGATGTTAAATTTCTTGGAGGGTTCCAACCTAAAACCAATTGACAATAGGTGGAGTAATCTCAAGAATTTATTAACCAGGTTTGGGTGGCTTAGATGAGCAATGTGGGATAATTTAACACTCCCCCTCACGTGCAGCCCGGATGCACGTGGAGGTACGAATTGAGAAGAATATGAGATTTTTTTTACTCGGGCAAAGGAGAATAATTTAACACTCCCCCTCACATGCAGCCCGGATGCACGTGGAGGTACGAATTAAGGCCACCCAAGACCTAGCTCTGACACCATGTTAAATTTCTTGGAGGGTTCCAACCTAAAACCAATTGGCAATAGGTAGAGTAACCTCAAGAATTTATTAACCAGGTTTGGGTGGCTTAGATGAGCAATGTGGGATAATTTAACAGAAGAATCCATTTATTCAAGTGAATTACATTCTTTCACCAGCACCACAAATGAAAACAACAATCACGTGCAGTGGGATGGATCATCTCCATGCCTAGTCCTAATCTCAATCTCCACCGTTACAAACATTCATCAAGAAGACACTACCAGTCGTACTCTTCTCCAATTTCCTAGAGGGAGAAGACCAATCAAGGGGATGAAAAATGGATGAACAAGATTCTTATGATTTTGATGTTGTTGTTGATGGGGAGGAGAGAAAAAAGATGAGGTGTTCTGTGTGTTGGGATTGCATTGAAGGGAGTCACTTCGTTTTAGATTCGTTAATCACAAACTACTTATGTAAATTTCACACATTGATTCTCTCTCTCCCCCAGTTTTGGCTAATTTTTTTTTTTAATTGATTGATTTGCAAAAAAAAAAATTGGATAAGGGGAAAAATTTGGATCAGATCCGGATTGCATATCCATTTTTTCAGATTCGGAATATTGATTTCGGATTTTACGAGTTCAGATTCGAATCAGATTTAAATTATTTCGGATTCAGATCGTGTCATGCCCTCATTTTGTTAACACAATAAAATAAACATATCTCCATACAAGATCTGATAATTCCATACATTCATTCCAAAATGTTCCCCCACAACATTTCTGATTCATCACAAATCTAAGTTGGGTGCCCATGTCCCAGGATAAAAAATTAAGTACTTGTGTTAAATCATTACATTAAGGGAGGAATAATTAGAGTTGCAAAATCGGCCTTCAAAAATAGAATTTATGACATGATGTAACAACTCGTCAAAGAATGTCCCTTCATTATGTCATGCATTTCAAACACTCCATCTCATGATCAAGGTACTCCAACAAATCAATATATTATTTTCGTTACAAATCCTGGCAATATTCCATGAATCGTACACCACATAAATTTCTCAACAAATATTTTGGGTATGGGTGACCCCGTACATATGTCAACAAATATTCCGGGTATGTGTGACCTCATACATTTTCTCAACAAATATCCCGGGTATGTGTGACCCCGTACATTGCTAACAATATTCCGTATGTATCCGACATATTTCTCAAGTGTCCATATATCCTACGAATGGTCATGTAACTCACAAGTGTCCCAGCGTATTCGCGTATCCCACAAGTGTTCGAATATTCCGTTGATGTCTCACGTGTTTCACAACTACCCTTATGTCTCACCAATGCCCATGTCTTTACATTTGCTCATTTTATGTTCTAATCCACTCATTTAATTGAGTGCCAAATGTTTGAGGATTTTGGAATCCTCGTCCGAGTCACTCGGGCTTCGTTGAACCCTTCCTAGCAACGCATCGATTTGTGTTCCTAGTGACTTACATTATCTCCACGTTATTTGACTTTCCATATCTTTCGATTAACTATGTGTCGTTCACATTGTTTCCAATCATGTCGATTACGTTCATCATGCAATGCCACTACGTGTCCACAAGCGCCTACCACATGTATCCTTCACTCGCACTACATCCTTATTCATGATTACAAGTGCAAAGTACGTTTAACAAGTTTGCGAGTTAGAATCACACCTATTACGATGAACAGTTCGAACGGGAACTAAATGAGTGCCAAGGGAGGACTAGGGTTACAAAACAAGGCACGTGAACCGATCTACCAAAATCGTTCGGGCGTTTGGGATGACCCATCTGGACGGATGTTCCAGCCAGCACAACCACGAATAGATTTTTGACATTTTCACCCAACTCAACAATCTTAGGTACTAACTACCAAATTGAAACTAAGAGAAGATATATTGCAATCTAAACAAGGTGATTAAATAATTAAACAAAAGATTCAACAAGAACCTAAATCAAAAGCCTAGAAATGTGGTTTTCAACAAAATCCAAGGAACAATATCAAATTAGAAGTTCATACTACATATACATCTACAAACACATAGAGAGTGTGCAAGAAACATGATGCAGGGCGCCTTATGAACTATAGAAAAAGACGTGCAACAATCGAACACAAACACGAAAGTTTAGAGAAAACACTCTCTAGACTCTTTTATCATTCAATAATACTCAAAAAACTGCCTCGCCCTTAAGGCTTACAACTTATTATATAAGAAACCGGAAACCCTAATTGATTTGCCCCGAAAAGGAAGCCAAATCAATAAAAAGCGCAAAATTACCAAAAATGGAAATTTCGGAAATAATAGCAAAATAAGAAACTAGATAAAATTCCAGAATGTTTCCCAAAAGCGCAACTTAATTCGGATTTTCCTTGCCCAAGTAATTGGCAAGTCAAATCTTTCCTTAAACGGCAAATTTGGACATCCGGAGCCCTAAACAGCGACGAAAGCCCGAAAAACGACGTACGCCATGGCATAAGCGATGGGTCTTGACCGTTGGGCCGATTCGGGTCCGACCCAAGTGGGCCCAACGCAAAATTCCACAGCAGCATAATTACGATTTTGCCACCCGAGGCTTAAAATGCCGAAAGTACTCTTCCTCCTTGGCTACTGCATCAAAACACCTACCTCAAGTAGATTGGAACTTGATCAATTCTTGACCCAAAACCCTAGTCTCTCCTTAGCTTAATTCCACCAAAAATCAACCTGCTGGGTTGAAAGCAAACTAACCCTGAGCTCCAAAATGGTGAAGGGATAGTAGATTTATGTTGGGTTGATGAGGGGTTTGAGTGAGAGTGAGTGATTTGGGGTGTGGGTGAATAAAAATCAAAAGAGGAAAAGGGAAAGAGAGAGCCAGTCACCATGGGAGAGGGATAAATTGATTTCTCTCTCTCTCTCTCTCTCTCTCTCTCTCTCTCTCTCTCTCTCTCTCTCTCTCACACACACACACACACTCTCTCTCTCTCTCTCTCTCTCTCTCTCTCTCTCTCTCTCTCTCCTTTTATAGTGCACATTTACACCTCACATCCTTCCTAAACCAATGTACAACTTGGCCCAAAACAAATTACTCTCTCACATTGAACCCACTGATAAACATTAAATGCAATTCCTCAATGTTCCCAATTTAGATTCGAAAATATTTACATGAAAATTCGGGTCTTTACAAATCGGATTCGGATTTGTAGACACCCCGATTTTGGCACGGGAGTGCACTCGAGCATTCCCAATGATGAAATGGACCAACAATGCGTACCTCGAGGCTCAAAACAAGGCTTGAACTTGCCAAACTCCTTTTAAAACAACCTTAAATCAACCTCAATAGCCAAAGCAATCTCAAATCACCAAAACAAACCAAACCAGCCAAGGCACCAAAAGACCCTTTAAGCGCTCAAAGAGGGGCTGACTTCGAGCACTTAAAGCCTCTCAACACCCTTTGAGCGCTCTTTGAGTGCTTAATCATTTGCCCATTCAGCTTCTTACAGAGTATCTAATCATGAGATTCTTTTGATTTGGGAGTGTCTAACCGCCAAGATATCGTCTCTTACACGTCTTAACCCCTAAATTGGCCCCTATTAAGCCTAATTATATTTTAAAAATCAAAACCCACTATTTTCCCTCTCATTCCCTCTCTATAAAAGCTTCCATACGCCTCTTATACAGAGGTTACCAACTATTACAGCCTCTCTCTCTCACTCTACTGAGTGAGTTTAAATCCAAACATTTTCATCATCTTCATCCCAAACCACTTCCATCATCAAAACCCACTTCTTTCAAGCAAAATCACCATTTTAAAGGCCATACATCATCTCTCCTCAAGATACTTACCCATTTAGTCCTACAAGTACCCTCACACAGCCCCAAGGCTTCATTAACAGTTTATAATATGAGCCACCACATCATCATTCAACAAAAATACAAGTTCAAGCCTTGATCAAATTCAAAAAGGTAGTTAAAGCATGTGAAATCAATGTTTGGTCCCTCTAAGGGTGACCAGTGAGTGCATACAGGTTCTATATACCTGTTGTGGCTTCACAAGGTCCTAGAAAATCAAGAAAAATGTTTGAAAAATTTACAAGCCAAGAGGGGTTTGAGCGCTCAAACTGTTCCTTCGGCCATCTCATGAGTTTTGTGGTTTTAATCAGTTTGCATGATGTAATCATCTTTGATGGCTTTTGATGATCATTATGTTCTCAAAACAGTTAGCTTCTCTCTTGATCATTGATAAATGAGCTCACAAAGCCATAAAGATGATGGTTTCATCATTAAATGAGCGAAATGATCTTGTTTTAAAAGTATAAAAGAGTGTATTTCATCTCTGTTTCTAATGATCATAAGCTTATATTCCAGAAAAATAACAACGAAAGATTGGTTGATCATGAAAGCTCATTGGCTAAGAAATGGTTTAAGCGCTCAAACCATGTCTTTAAGCACTTAAACTATCTTCAGCCCTGTTTCAGGTTTTTGCTTATTCCGATCTTGGGTCACAGTTTAAAGCTTATCAAGTGTTGTGTGTGTTAGTATAATAACATCATTACGAGTTTAATCATCTACTGTTTATTCCTCAAGCAAGGTCAAATTAAGATTTCCCCTTTTCTTCTTCTTTAAAAGAGGTAATAATAGTCACGTTTATGGCAAAATGGGAATAGATGCAGCTTCAAGTATTGATTAAGGTTTGCAAATGATCTGAAGGAAGAATGAAAGAGCACAAAGGCATATTAATCAAGGAAACAGTTTGAGCGCTCAAACCTACTCGTTGAGTGCTCAAACTGTCTTCTGGACCATTATGGGTTTTCACATTTCTTATCTACTGATTTTGTTTAAACTACTTTAAATAGCTTTTTTGTGTCCATCCTGCTCATCCACTAGATTTATTTATCCTTCTTTGGTTCATTAGCAAATCTGAAGTCGATGATTGCATGGTCATTTTGCCATTAAACAAGCTGGAAATTTTAGTTTTCCGAAGAACAGATGTATCTTGAACATGATTTTCACAAGTCAACACCAAAGAAGCATGCAGGTGATTTTGAACGTTGAAACCTTATCCTTTGAGCGCTCAAACCATGAACAAGAGATCAAACTGGTTTCGTTCTAAAACCAGTTCATGGTGTACTTTTGGTCATATATTTTTGTTCTTGTTCTGTCAGTAATAACGTTGTTACTTATTGTTGTGATATCTTTATTAATTTATGCTTTTGTATCATCACCATTCATGTAGTTCATGAAGCACAAGCATCCACCATAGCCTTTATATTGTGTTTATCATCGTTTAATTGGTTCCTCATCCCCCGAACCTAAGATAATATGTGAAGACGGATTGGTTTAAAACCTTATCCTAAAAATGAGGCACGAGTCATTCAAGTTTGATTCCTCCAGGACAATCCGCTAAAACCCGGGCGGTGACTCCGAATCAAATTCCTCGGAGGGGTGTCCATAGGATTCTGTCGAATTCGGATCCAATCTGGTCCATTGAAAGGCCTACCACCTGGGCTCCTATACCTGTTACATGAGAAAGTTTCTCATTTGACATCTTCCCAACTAGAAACCAGGAGCGTTGAGCTCTGAAAAAGGCTTCACCATGCAGCCCCTACGGGGATTGTTTAGGGGGCTTTGTTACACTTGGTCCTGTGGGTTCACTTTGGGTTTCCACACAAACGATCCGAACTGTTTAATAATTTTAAAATTGTTATTCAGGTGGTCTTAAATATATCAAGCCTTTCGGATATTTGTAAGTAGTTGATCTAATTCGTTTATTTTTTCATTCAGAACGCTATAATCCAAAATAAACTTGAAGAAAAGTTATATGATTGTGTACTCGTTAACCCCTGGATTTGAACCCTAGGTATCATAGGGCATGTTGAGAAGAGCATTCCAATGAAAAAATTACTCCTATATTGATCGAACATCAATAGTTATCCAAACACTAAAAATAGGAACTGTTTCGTTGCCTATTAATGTCCATTCATAGGAGTAATTATTTTAGTGGAATGCTCTTCTCAACGAGCCCTATGATACCTCTGTCCCAAATTGTTGGTCCATCTTTCTATTTTGGAATGTCCCAAAATGTTGGTTCTATTTCTAAAAGCAATTATGAAATATGCCAAACTTCCAGTTTTACCTTTAAAAGTACTATTTATCTCCCAATTTATTTCACAGTTTTTGAAATTCGTTTCATTTCTAAATCGTTTATATCTTTTAGTTTATAATGTTTTTATGATTTTTCGAACTTTGTATAAAACAAGTAATTGAGATCTATCAAACAAGATCCATATTAAAAGATATAAACAATTTAAAACCACTTATTAAACTTCACGGTTTTAAAGGATAATTTTGGAACTCTAAGATAATAATTTTGTCTCCTTAAAAGTTGGATTCCCAAAAGGGATGAGCAATTAGGGACGGAGGGAATATAACTTTTCTTCAAGATTATTTTGGATTATGGAATCCTGAATTCTGAATGAAAAATTGAACAAATTATATCAATTACTTACAAGTATCTAATGAGCCTGATATTTTTCCAAAACCACTGAATAATTACTATTTTAAAATTATTTAATGGTTCTGATTTTTCACGTGGAATCCTGAAGTGGTCCTCACGAAACCACAGAACCCTTGTATTGCACCCAAAATAACGTTGTTTTGAGGGGCTACACTGTGCAGCCTTTTTTGTGTGCTACAGCGCACGGCTTCCCAACTAATAAGCGACAAATTTCCTCCTCTTAGAGCATCCTCATCAGCTACGCTAAAACACTGTTTTGGACAAACTGGCGAGTAAAACTCTGAAAACCTCCCAAAAATCAGCCTCTCTACATCGACGCCATGGTTTGCCCCTACTACAGTAACTCGGTACTCCACGCGAGCCACTGTTCACGGGCTACGATTAATTTAATCGTTTCTCACCGCTGCAATTTTTGTCGCTCCCGCGATTTCACCATTCACGATTTCACCATTCACGCCTTTTCTTCTTCAGATTTAAGCTTCAGTGTATCACATGTGTGTATCACATGAGTGTATGACATGGGTGTGTGACTTGAGTGTATGACATGGATCAACCGCCGTTGGGAAAGTATTAATTATTTTTTTTTTGGTTTGTTTGAAAGTAATAAAATGTAAAAATAAAAAAAATTAGAAAGATATTTGAAAAGAAAAATAGAAGTGAAAAGAAAGAATAGTTTAATACAGTAAAGTTAAAATAAAGAGTCTGATTCTGTGAGTTTTTGAAAAAGTGACTTGCTAAAGTATAAAAGGTGTTTTTGAGGTTAAATTTCGTCCAAAATTTGCCGAGCCTGATAAGGATGCTCTTATAGACCCTAGAGTCTAGAGGTAAGGTACAAATCGTTAAAAGGTTTTCAAGTAAAAGGTCCCGAAGCCATCCTGTTTGGTTTTTATTTTTGAAATTTTTTCAAAAGTAATTTCCCCCTACTTTTCTCCTCTCTGCACTAATTAGTCATTACTCTTCTTTTAAATCATTACTCACATTTCTCTCTCCACTTGTTACTCGTATCTCCAATCATTACTCTTATTTCTCTTATCTCACTCCACTTATTACCTTCTTTCCAATTGTTACTCTCATTTCTCACTCCAATCATTATCCCAAAAACTATTTCAAAAAATCAAACCATACACTATCTCAAAAATATATTTCAATTTTTTTTCTCAAAATGGCCAGCAATTACTATTATTTTTTTTTACTAAAATTGAGCACGAGTTCTAACACGGACCCACTTTAAACAATCTATTTGGATGCTAAAGATGAAGCCGGATTTCTAAGGCAGTCGAATTTTGAATCCAGACCCCACCTCAAATTTGGTGTTTGGGTGATTTTTTGTACAAGTGGATTTGGGAGAGGGAGAAATTGTATATTGGTAGGAATGTTTTGTCACGGCTATCGAATACCGGTTGGAGTGTTTTCTAAGTTGGGTAGCCTTGTGGTGGTGTTTTCTAAGCTGCATAATTCGAAAATATCCCTACCAATATCCGATTGAGGTAATATTTTATATGGACATTCAAAATATTAATTAAGCATACCCTTACAAAAATTACCCCAATCGAATTTGGTAACCGGTAGGAGTGTTTTATGAATTTTGAGGAACTATTGTATACCATACATTGAATGTTTTTCAAAAATAAATTCAAGCTACAATATTTTAATTTTTTGCTAATAAAATTTGTATGATAAAGAAATATATTCTCAAGATTTGTAATTATCTGGCACTTCAATTTTTGATAATTATCATTTAAAAGTTGCGAATGTATAATTTGGTATTGTGAGTGAAAGTGTTAAACCAAGAAAAATACTAATAGGGTTGCAAATGACGAGGAGCTCGGCTCGGCTAATTTGGGCTCGGCTCGTTTAGTAATCAAGTCGAGCTCGAGTTTTGGGCTCGTTTAGAAAACGAGCTCGGCTAGGCTAAAAAAAGCAAGCTTGACTTGTTTATAGAGGATCGTTTAGTAAATGAATCTGGCTTGGCTTGTTTACAACTGAACTAAACTCGGGCTCGAATTTTGTCTCATTTAGTTACCGAGCTGAGCTCGAGCTCAACAAAGGAGCGGGGCCCTGTAGTGAGGTAACTGACTACAGGTTTTTAATGAGCCTCATCCGGCCGTCCATCTTGGCACCTGTGGCTCGGATTAATCCAAACTCCAAATGATCTGATCCATTCATTGTTTGATTAAAATCCAAGTATTTATTATCGAGGTGGACGGTGGGATGAGCTAACTACAACCATGTAGTGAGCCCCTCACTATAGGGACCCTGTACCCGCTCGACAAAGCTCTGCTCAGCTCGGCTCGGCTCGGCTCGTTTACAGCCCTACCTGTAGTAAAGGTAGGTGTTGTACGCTATACACAATGGCGGCTTCAGGATTTTTGAGCAGGGTGTTCAAAAATTAACTCCACTAGTACTATAACTAGCCATATATACACAAAAAATTATATAATAGTTGAATAATGAGACCCATAATAGTTGAATAATGAGACCCATAATACGTAAGATATATGTCACAATTGAATGTTCTCGGCAAATTCTATTTTTTACTTAAGCAAAATTAATCCGGCACTAAATACATTAGATTTTATGGTTGGAAATTGTCTAGCGAATAGGTTGACCGAGACTTTTTTGACGTATACTCTTCTTTTTCTTTTTTTTGTGTACGTGGAGATATAAAGTTACTTTGTTTTGAACTAATATATTATATATTCAATTGTGAATTTCTTTGACAGATGGATATTCTTTTTTTTTTTTGCACTGCAAAAGGTAATTTTATTGATCCACTAACACAGATACAATAAAGAAAGGCATCACAACGAGAGGGAAACATCCCAACTAGGTTGGCGCCCAAAACGTACATCCTTACGTATGGAGCAATCAAAATGAGCCATGGAGTATATCTTTGTAAGCAATATTTACTACATAGAAAGAGTCGTTGAAAGAATTATTTAACTGATTGAAGAATGCAAAATGAGAATCTAATAATAAAAATGGCATAATGCATAATAAAATAGACAAATAAATACTCAAATATAATTATCCAAACAAAAAATGAAAAAATAAGCTCCCAAGCATTTTTAAAAACATGGTAGGTCTTTAGGCTGGCTGCATCTTTGATTAAAAAAATTATTTGATGGTCTTGCAAAATTGCCACGTGGTGGCCAACACCCTTATCCATCATACTCATATATTTTTGTGGGCAAAAGATAGGATGTTAAGAGGGAAAGGGAGTTGGTTGTTGCAAAGGGGTACCAAAAATGTAAGATCCTGAAAACTTGAAATTTTGGATCACTCACTTACGCAGACCCAAGTGAGGACCGGGGGGGAGGTGCGCGGGCGCTGTGCGGCACCTGGCGCGGCCGCGCCGGTGTCGGTCGGATAATCGGAGACGTCCATCGCGTAGAGCTTGTACTACAAGTGTACCAAAAATTAACTCGATTGGATATCGTTAAGTGCGTGATTGGAACACATAAAACTTGAAAAAAATTGGAACACATATGACATGAAACACTGTATGAAAACTAGTGAACCCATTTTTTTCAAGTTATTTTTGCTCCGATGACACAGTTAACGATATCTGATTGAGTTGATTTTTGGTACACTTGTAATAGTGACGAGCTCTACGCAATGAGGTCTCCGCCGCCACGGCGCGGCCGCGCTGAGTGCCGCATAGCATGCTGTATGTTGTACAGTACAAGGCTGCGCAACACCCCCCTCTATCCCCCAAGTGAGTCGATTTTTTGCAAGGTTATTCGAGAAATTATTTAAAATTATTAAACAATTAGAATTATTTATGCAAGACCCAAATGTGAGCCGGGCATGCCATTCGTACATTTTTGTACCCTTTGCTTCGTTGGGTCCGTTCATCACTTGTAAAAGGCTTTGTGAAATAAATGCGTAAAGTATAGAGAGGGTAAAATCGTCCTTCAACGAGTAAAGGACATCATCTGACCATTTAGGAGGAGCATCAAACGCTAGACCCCCCAAATCCCTTAAAATTCAAGCTCTCTATTTTACTTCACCAAATTAGTTTTGCTACAGTACGGCACTAAATTTGGTGCGGTACTGTTCACGCACCTTTTTTTTTATTGTTTTTTTCGGTGGTCCCGGGTCCACCACCTTTTTCCTCCGGAAATCATTTCCCCAGGCGGGAAAGATTAGATATAGGGAGTTTTTTTTTTTTTTATGGAATTGAGGGGAATAGTTTAATAAAGTAAAATTAAAATAGAGAGTCTGATTTTGTGAGTTTTTGATAAAGTGACTTGCTAATTTATAAAAGGTGTTTTTGAAGTTAAATTTGGTGAAAATTTTGGTGCCTCTGATAAGGATGCTCTTTAGAACAAGCCGAACAATGACTTGGTAAATTAGGTAGTATACAGTGCATATATCTATTATAACTTGACACTTTTTCTATTAACACTCCAACAATACTCCCTATTTTACACATCCTCTATTATTATCTACATTCTTTCGCTTTCATCCTTCATTTATGAATGGCTGCCATTGGCAGGTGTGAGGAAAAATAATTTAAAAAATGGGTTTGGGAGTGAATAGTGCCTCTCTAAAAAGGGGTGATATGTGGAGGCACTATTCACATTTGTATTTTGCCAATCAATTTGTGGAGGCTATTGGAGCCCCTTTTTTATGCATGACTGGGTAAAATAGTGATGAGAGCACATTTGTTGAGTCTGTTGCACTTGCTCTTACACTTTAGTTGAGCGAGAACTTTGGGCATCATCTACACTTTCATGCAATTTCTATTTATTGCTGTAGTTATTTGTAGAAATAAAATCAAGTAGGCTGGTAGTATCATTTGCATTTATTTATTTTTGAACGCTGCTACACGTACAGACTACCATGCACCGATCATGTACCAATCGGTTGTAGGGACCCACTATGTACATGATCGGTTCATAGGGGTCGACACCCCTTGGATTTCCGTTTATTTTTTCCATTTACGCCTCGTCTTTTCTTGTAAGATTTCTTCTCTCTCTCTCTTTGGTGAAATTGTAACAATCAATCAATCAATCGAGCTATATTTTATGCAAATGTGTTGCGTCTCTCTAGCCTCCAAACCCACCATACTAAAATTCCTAAATTTTGATTTTTTTTTGAAAAATCTTTCTTGAGAGAGAGGGCTATTTGGGCGTGGGTTGGGAGTATGTGAGTAACGAAAATCCCCCACGTTGCGGCAGCGGCTATGCACAGCTGTGCTGTGCATCCCCTCGGCCGTTGGATCGTGTTTTGGACGGCTCAGATGTGTTTTAATTTTTTACTGGTAAAAAAAAATCAAAATTAATAGATAATTGCCGAACGCATCCGAACCGTCCAAAATTTGATCCAACAGCCGAGGGGTGCATGGCACCCCTAAGTCCCGTTCCTATTTAAAACATTGAAAGCTGTAGGTGGAAACAAAAGAATTTGAAACTTGAAAGCAGCAGGTGGAAATAAAGAGTGAGTTGGTTTCTGAACTGGTTTTCTCAATTATTATTCAATCATATATTACTCATATTTCTCTCCAATCATAACCTCTATTTTCAATTATTATTATCATTTCTCTCTCTATCTCCCTATAATCATTAATTCTATTTGTAATTATTATTTTTATTTCTCCCCCAATCATTACCCCAAAAACTAAATCCAAAAATCAAACCAAACAAGCGTATTCATACACCCAGTTTCCCAACACTCAACTGCAATTGCACGTTCTGCATTTATTTTCTTCCCCCATTGAAGTTTCCCTGATCTGTCTTCATGGTTACAATTTATGACCTCGTACAATTTTTTGAATACCAAGTTTTTTGGTTACGATAAATTGTCAACAGAATTTTTTAGTACTCCTATCAAGTTCATGGAGCACGTAGGATCGATTGCTCTCAAAGGTTGGTTTTCATCTCGAACCTACCTAAGCATTTACTTCTTCTCTTTTTACTAGTGTTGTGTCCAGACAACATGTGACTCAGGAAAGACCAATGTGAAACCTTTTTTTTCAGTTGTACAATGCATTGAATGGAAACAAAAGCTAGTACATCCTAAATACAAATGTGTTTGTGCTTCCCAATCCTCCAACTAGGGCTGAATTTTTTTTTTCAAAAACCGGACCGAACCGAACCGTTTTTTTTCCGGTTTTTTTCTTCACCCGGTTCGGTTCAGGAAAATTTAAAAAATTGAGTTTCGGTTCGGTTCTCGGTTTTCAGAAATATTAGGTCGAACCGAACCGAACCGGTTCTATTATAATATATATAAATATATTTTATATATATATTAAATATTTAAAAATTACAAAAATATAAATAGGAAGGAGTCATCTTAATCCGGCTAACCCTAAAAAATTTCCCTCTCTCAGGCCTCAGCCTCTCATCTCGACCTCGAGAGCTCACTGCTCAGAGCAGCCAATCGGCCATAGCCCATCTCTCTCTCTCTCTCTCTCTCTCTCTCTCTCTCTCTCTCTCTCTCTCTCCCCATTACCAGATCGTGCTAAACCCAGTTCGTGCTCAAAGCCTCAAACCCATCTCTGATCGTGATAAGCCATTACCGTGAGTGACCTCGAGTAGCAGCCATTACGGTGACTCCGTGAGTCTCTCTCTCTCTCTCTCTCTCTCTCTCTCTCTCTCTCTCTCTCTCTCTCTGTGTGTGTGTGTGTAATCGACAGTACTCAGTACTCACTGTTCTCAGTTTACACTTAACAGATTAAATCGACCATTGTAACCGAGATTTCAAGGTGAAACCGTGGGGTAACGGTGTGGTGACTCTCTCTCTCTCTCTCTCTCTCTCTCTCTCTCTCTATGGTCGAGATCTGGCTAGGAGCAGTTAGCACTGTATTTTGACTTCTTCATGTGATATTCAAATCTTTTGCAGGAGCAGTTAGCAGTTAGCACGGATCTTTCATATACGAATCAAAGCCACATACCAAAGGTATAAAGTCTGCTATCCCGTCTAAGTTCTTGCATGTTAGGTGTTGTGCTCATATATTGAATTTGATTGTCCGTGACGGGTTGAAAGATGTTGATTCATCAATTTAAAGGGTGCGTAATATTGTCAAGTATGTGAGATCCTCACCTCAAAGGTACCTTAAGTTTCAACATTGTGCAATTACCGACAAAATTGATTCCAAACTTAAGCCTTGTTTAGACGTGCCAACTCGTTGGAACTCAACTTTTTTTATGTTGGAATTGAAAGAGCTTTGATATATCAAAAGGCTTTTGAGAGGTTGGAAGAGGAAGATAATCTCAATGTTGTTCTTGGTGTTAGAGAGGATGAGTTGGGTGTAGACAATGCAAATGATATTGGATTGGAAGTAGATAGGCCAAGTGACATTATGGAGAGTGGGAAAAGCCAAGGGAAAGGGAGAGCCAAACAACCAATTGTTGGTACTCCTTCTATTGATGATTGGAATTTTGTGGAGTTGTATGTTGAAATCCTTAGATTGTTTTACATTGTAACCGAGAAATTTTCGGGTTCTTTATATGTGACTTGCAATTCATTCTTCAAAGAGGTCATGACCATTAAAATTGCAATTGCCAAATTGGAAGTGAGTGATGATGTTAACTTGGTGCTTTTGGCAAGGGGTATGAACAAGAAGTATGACAAATATTGGGGTAACTTTGCAAAAATAAACCCTTTGTTGTTGTATGCTAATGTACTTGATCCCCGTTACAAATTTGTTTATGTGAGATGGAGTTTGGGAAAATACAATGACAAAGGAGAGGTTGTTGAGATGAAGGATGGGATGAAAATGCTTTTTAATTGGTATGAGAAGAGGAGTATTGATGAAGGGCAAACACCAAATGTTATTGAGTCCTCTAGAAACAAAGACAAAAAGGGAAAGCGGGGTATGGATTTATGCGAGGCAATGGATTCGGAATTCTTGCAACACATGGAAGAGGAGACTAATATGGTGAGCAAATCGGAGTTAGAGAGGTATTGGTTGGAGAGTAATGAAGATCCTAAAGTTGAAAGTTTTGATCTCTTGCATTGGTGGTCCATTAATTCTTCCAAGTATCCCATTCTCTCTCAAATGGCACGGGATATTCTAGCTATTCCGGTATCTACCGTTGCATCCGAATCCGCTTTTAGCACCGGGGGACGTGTTCTTGACCCATACTGGACCTCTCTTTCTCCCAAAATGGCGGAGGCCCTTATTTGTGCACAAAATTGGTTGAGGTACCCAAGTGAAATCTCTCTTCGAGATCAACTAGATGAAGTGGAAGAACTTGAATCGGGTACTTACTACTCTTTAACTATAATATGTTTGTTGAGTTTTGTTTCAAGTATTTCATGGTTTAACATGATTCATGTTCTATGTTTTTGTTACTTTGTAGTGGTTTCGGAAGCATTTGAGGAATCATGTCTCACCGAATTATAGTTGTTTCGGAAGCTAATTAGGTACCTTTAAGTTTTGTTTTGTTCCTTTTAATATTTTTAGTCTTTACAAGCACTAATTTTGTATTTGTTTTTTTGATCAATTGAGGAGTTGGAAAATGGATGGAATGGAAGCACTAAATTGTTGTAACTTGCTGTTGCTTGCTTGCTGGAAATTGGAATGGAACTTGCTGTCTGCTGGAATGGTCCAACTGTTAAAAGTGGATTTTTGTGATATGTTGTATTTGAACTTGTTGTCTGCTGAAATTTGAACTAGTAGTGTAGTTGGTAACTCAAGTGTTAAAGACAAGTAGCAGCTGTGATCAATGTTGACTGTAGTTGTTATTAGTTATTACTTATTTGTTAAGTTAATTTTCTTTTTTTTTTTACTAGCTGGTCGGTTTCTTTAAAATTTTGGGCTTCAAATTTGTGTGAACTTGTTGAATGGGCTGAAAATATGCTCTCATGGGCTGAAAAAATGCTCTCATGGGCTGAAAATTAGTTTTTATGGGCTGAAACAGTTAGTAAATGGGTTAAGATTCATTGGGCTTGGCCCATATGAAGCCCGTAGGCCCGAACCGACCAAACCGAACCAGAACCGACCGAACCGAAACCGAACCGAACCAAGGTTTACAAACTCGGTTTCGGTTCACCCATACTCCCGAACCGATTTTCTTCGGTTCACTCAAAATTGTCTCGGAACCGGACCGAACCGAACCGGTTTCAGCCCTACCTCCAACCCCCAATCCTAATTTACTAGATTTTTTATTCAAATTCTGCCATCAGTTGGTCTCAAAGTGTTTTTTTTTAGTCTACACAAAAAAAAAACTATGTTTTTAAGAACAAAGTCCGTACAACCAGGGTCCAATCGAGGATTTGATACGCACAATAGGCCAACTAATTGCTCCTTTAACGCTATGGACAGAATAAATTATGCAGATAAGAGTTAAGGGAGTTGTGTCTGGAAAATGATATGGGTACACCACATGTGTACCCCAAATGCATACCACTCTGAGGTGGCAAAAGAAGAGAAACCCAATGTGGGGCTCACCCAAAAAATAGGCCTCTTCTCATTTGCCATCTCAGAGTGGTGTGCATTTGGGGTGCACATGTGGTGTACTCATATCATTGGTTGTTATGTTTGGTTTGAGTTGTGGGTTTTGGTTTTTGGTATTAATTGGAGGGAGAAATAGGTATAATAATTAAAAATAGGAGTTAATGATTAGAGAGATAAAGAGAAAAATGAGAATAATATTAGAAAAATAGGAGGAATGATTGGATAATAATTGAGAAAATTAGGTCTTGAAACCCAAAACCAACAAGGCCGAGGTGTTCCACTAACAAAAAATAGTTTTTTCCAAAAATCGAGACAGGTCATTCTCTCATAATACATCACATAAAAAAACAGTGAAAAACCAATTTATTTTAAAAACTGGATTGGTGGAACACCCCCTAAGTTGGGTGTGCGAATTATTTTGCCCAACAAGAATTTCTGTGGCAACCAACCATCCATCTTAAATGGGTTGGCTTTTCCTTTTCAGTGCAGGCAACATTGAATTGTCGCAACATGTATATATGCCAAGGATCTAGTGCATACACTTAGAGGTGGTCGTCATGGCGTGTTCTTGTCGTGGCGAGCCGTATTCGTGTCAAATTGGATTCATGTCAAATTGGATACGTGTTAAAATGACTTGCTTAACTAATCATGTATAAAAATATGAACCCTAATCCGACCTGCTATTAATCGTGTTGTGTTCGGGTTGACACGATTATTTTTTTTTTCACGGTGAAAAAAGACTTAATTAATCCATAGTAACAATTACAATATATTAATCCACAGTAACAATTACAATAGATTAGAGGGACTAGATATAAGACATCAGAGAGTAATTATAGCCTGCCAAAATGATCTGTAGCCTTAGAACCTTAGCCACCATAACAAATCCTTGCAGATTTGAGAACATGGAGGGAATGACTTGATATCAAAGGATAAACTTCAGTTGCAGTAGGATTGAGCTAGAAAATTTTCATGCACAACTTTAGAGCATGAAAACGTACAACAGAATCATAGCTTGGACATCACATGTTTTGCCAAATTCAAGGAAAAATAAAACTACTGAGAAGAAATTAAGAATAGCACAAAAGGAAATTAATAAAGAAATGCGTGTTGACACAATTAGACGAACAAGTTAATTCGTGTCATTTTCGGCTTATGCAGGTTCAACTCGAATCCGATTTGTTTACTAATCGTGTTCGCGGGTCGTGTCATATATGTGTTTCGTGTCAGAAATACTCAACACTAACCCGCTAACTTTGTGTCGTTTTCGTGTCGTGTTGTTGTGTCATGTCATAAATTCTCACCCCTAGCATATACTATGATCCATATTAAACCGAGGTAACATCGAACCAAGTTATAATGTTATTTGAGGCAACTAATATTTCTGGACACTCAACTCATAAAGAGTTCTGGCCTTTCTTTTGGATCAAAACAACATATATTTTAGACCCACAATATATAAGAATTCGGTCTAATATTATTTCGATGCTTTCCGTACCCAGTAGCCCTCTACTAGAAATCACTTTGTCAGTGACCAGTAACCTTCTACTAAGAGCTACATAGAGTGGCCGATAGTCTCAATTCTCAACAATCTACTAGGAACCACTTTCTTTGGTTACCAACATCGCACTAATTCCCACCTTTTAGGGTCTCATAAATCGTTCTATCGCCTTATGTGACTAATGGTCTTAACCCCCACATGGAACCACTTTTTTTTTCCGATGTCATAAACAGAAATGCATGCTTCGGAGTTCTTATCTCCCCAGTGATTAGTAGTCTTTTATATCTACTAGGAATCACTTATTTTAGTTCTATCTCGGGTCTTTTCCATTACAAGGCCAGTAGTTAGTCCTTTCACTACTAGGAGCCTTTTCAAATAACTTATATATGCCAGAGCCTTATTTGTTCCTTTAGAACCCCCACATTTAACAAATTTTCTCAAAGTTAGCAAATGTTAAGTTTCCAAAATATTTTCTTTTCCGCTACACAACACAATAGGATCACTCCCATTTCAAAAATCTATTTTCCTCATGATGACCAGCTCGACAAAACAGCTTTTTTTTCCTTCTTTTTTTTTTCCCCCCAAACATGAAGCTTCTCTCAATAAATTTATCTTGTTTTCTAAAGCGGAAAAAAAAACCAGGAAAGCTCGATCTCATATCAGTTAACCTTGTGACATGACACAATTACATTTATGTATACATTGATAAAAACCAACTATGAAATTTAAAGACATTTTTCTCTTCCACCAACTTTCAAGAAAAATTAGATTCCTTGAAAAGAATATTGAACTTAACCTCCTTTTCCTGCATGTATCGATCAATTTGAGATAACAACTTTTCTTTTTCAAGGAGTAGCAAGAAATTTTGTTTAGAACAAAACTCACGAAGGATGAAAATTTCTCTCTGTCAAAATACATTAATTCCAAACATAATCAAACCAAACCGAGGCTTATGTCTCAATTACTTGAGGTTGGCTACATGAATTCTTTTTCTCTAATGAGCTCTGTCAAGGGCTACTTGTTCACTCAAATCCATTATACTCATATCTTTGCGCACAACCGCATCTAAAGTTAATTTAGGTCTTCCCCTCCCCCTAGCGTTATTACCAATGCTATCATATTTTCTCTCTTAACTACTGCATCTACAAGTCTAGGGTAGACATGGGCAAATCACCTTAACTACTGCATCTACACATAAGACGAAACGTGGTTAACAAAAACGTATTTGATCATCAATGACCCAATGTAAATCCTCATACAAATGACACGCTCGTTATGTGTTTCAAGAGCCTAACCTTTGGAATATTAAAAAAAAAAAAAAAAGTCCTCCTAGTTTGTAACCGACATGTCCATAATACTACAATTTAACCTCTTTGATGACCCATTCGTGTCTCACTTGAGTGAGCCAACTCATAACAAATCAAAATTCAACTCATAAAAGTTCATTTTGTGCGCTTTTTGACATAAACTATCTTTTACTATGAATCTCTAGTGCTCCAAATTTTTTATTTCTTCACTTCCTCAGTCCTTAATAACTCCTCCTTTTTGCCAAAAAAGTCACTATTTTTGTATTCTTAATAAAATAAAAACAAATTTTCCAAAAAATAATATTTAAAACCAAACTAATCACTGATATCTTTTTATTTTTATTTTTACAATAAAACTTGTTTGACAAAATTTAATTTCCCTTGTAAACAAAATACTAGCATGTCATATTACGATGTATCTGAGCTTTGAAAATGCCCCAAGCTCTCACATAAAGAATTTTAACATTTACAGGATCATAAAAGTAACCCTCACATAAAGTGATGGTGTTTGTAAACAACTATTTCAAACCTCATGTATAACTGATCTCTATCTTTCAGTATGTGTCTTTGACTATACCACCAAAGTCAAATGAAATCAAATGATTTTCACCAAGCATACCATTGATGGAATTAGGAATATAACGAGTACCATATGCAAGTTAACAATTTGCAATATCCTGTCTCTATACTTACAGAAATTAAAAAATCTATCTTCTCTTAGATTGTTGATAATATTCGTTGGAATTTCTATAAATTTATATAATTGGAAACAACAACGTAGCTATACAATAATAAGACTATAATTGAATATTAAATATAAGAGTATGAGAAAACTTATGTGGATCGAGGCACGCCTAAAGCACTCTCCTAAGAGTAGATATGTCTCCGCTTGTACCGAGTTGTTTGACATTCCACTCCCAAGATACAACGATCATCCATGAAAGCTTTGTGTGTCGCTAAAGCTTCCCACATGAATCAAGAATTGGCCATATGCTCAAAACATTCAAGTACATATGAAAATATGTAAAGCAAACATAGTTTCTGTAAAATTGGAAAAAAAACCTCCACCAATCACTCCATTGAGTTTTGCCCATACATGTTGTACATATGCCAACCCTCTCTCTATTAAATCATTTACAACTCTCATATATATAGAACTCTTAGGTCAAATCCCCAAATCAATAGCATCAAATATATCAATGAATGGGTAGAGAGTTACAAGTTGGGAGTTAAGAATATTATTACACTCCATTATGAGGTTTGCGTAACCTCCAAATTTTTAAGGAATAAAATAAATTACTTTAAATAAGTTTTTTTTTTATTTTAAAAAAAATCTCCAACAGATGGTCCCTTCTTCACCTTCATGGAAGAACAATTTCAATTTTTTTTGCCAGCCTCAGTACGTAAGAGTACTAAAGTCTTCAATCTCTCTGATGATAATGATATTTCTCGCAGCAATCTCCTCAGAATATATCGTTAGACAAAATGTGATCCTCGTTTCTAACGTAGGCGAGTTTCCCGTGTTTAGCAATTAATTGCTAAAAGTAATTTGTGGCATAAAAGTGATAAAAACTAAGTTTCTAAAAGCCAATTTATTTACAAGTTGATTTACTAATAACTAGTTTACTTTGGGAGCTGATTTTGGGGCTCCTTTTTTTTATGCAGACACTCCAAAATGTAATGAAATTACTGTAGACACCCCAATTTTGATGACTTGTGCATCCCCAATGATGAGAAGAACGCACAAAGTATACCTCGGAACAATTGCAAAGTAAAGATTGATTTAAAAAATATCGGTCCCCAGCAGAGTCACCAATTTTGTGGACGTTCCGGGTAGCCCACGTTTTTGGTTGTGTTTTGAAAAAGGGCGATCAAGGAAGAGAAAAATTTAGAGTCGCCACACGAAATTTAATTTTTAGAAAATGTTAGGTACCTGAGAAACCGTTTAGAAAAATAATGACTCTTGTACCGCTAAAAAGGGTTTGATCTTCGAAAAATAGAGTTTTGGGTTCGGGAGCCAGGTTACCCGCGGGGAAGGTTTTGTTCAAAAAATGCACCCCGCGTGTCGGAATTTTCCTGTCACTACTAAATCTTTGTGGGATTATTCTTTAAAAAGATTTTATGAAAAACTTTATTTCACATAAACAATATATCAAGAAATAACATGCTTAAAGGAAATGAATAACGATAACAAATCACGCAATACACAATCAAATATGTAAATGCGAGAAAATTAAGTGCAAAAGCAGAAAGTAAAGGGGGGGTTAATAGCAATTTACCCCACTGCTTTTTCCCAAAAAACAGAGCATCGGGTCTCAGAAAACAGAGTATTGCGAAAATATTCCCATGGATGCCGTACGGTGTCCCAAGTTGTACCGCACGGTGTACTTTGGATGCCGTACGGTGTCCCAGTACACTGTATTTTTTAAAAAATCTTCATTTTGCCCGATTGAAAACAGACTCTGATTTTGGTGTAAAAATCACATTATTTGTCAATATATAAATAGGTTTGGGAAATGGTTTTGATATATGAATGTACCTCTCTTTCAGGGGCGGCATCCCGCGACAATGGATAATGTCACGTGATACTTACCCGAGAGACTCGAATTTTGTTGAAATATCTCCGTTTAGACTCGAGGAAGAGCTATGGAGCTTTCCTCGAGCCCAATGGAGATCCCCCTCAGAAGATTATCAATTCGATTGAACACGGATTTTATACCTCGTAATGAACCGGACGAATCAAAATGGGATTTATAGCTTTCTGGATTTGTAAAACAAATCTCGCACGTATTTTGGAGAACTGTGGATGGGTGTGAGTGTAGCAACGGGGCTTTGGAAGAAGAGTGATTTTTTTACTGGGAATTTTTCAGTTGGTTCGTCTGGATGGACCTTTTTCCTCTCTCGAAATTGTTTGATGGAGGTGGGTTTATATAGGGGAAGGGATGTCGTACCTCTCTCCTCTTAGTGAGATTTTCACGGCAGAAAGGAGGGCTACGGGTGTAGGTATGCTGTGTTACGCCATCGAATTCGAGCTGCTGGGAACTCGGGAATCCTGTTAATGGGACAAGGACACCGTACGGCGTAGATAGTGTACCATACGGTGCACATAACAACGCCGCACGGTGCAAATGGAATTTCAAGCCGTACGGTTCTGAAGATGGGGCTGTACGGTTCAAAGGGGATTTGGGGTTTTTGGTTCTTTTGATCCATCTAACTCAAGTAACTGTTCCAAGGTATATTTTGCGCGTTCTTTTCTTCATCGGGGATGCACGAGTTACCAAAATTGGGGTGTCTACACCATTCATTTTCTCTAAAACTACACCTTCGGGGGCAGAATGCTGTTCATGAACGCCATTTTTCGTGGCTCATACTGAAACAGGTACATCTAAGTCAGCAACCGTTGAACACTGAAAATCGCAATTAATACTACTCATTAAAGATACAACCTTCTAGATGTAGGTGAATTAAAAAAATAACTCAGACAAAAGCCTAGAGATTACAGATAAAACTTGAAACACTACACAGTTTCTTCTTAGAACCAAAGTAAAAATAAAACAAATGCTTGAAAATTAAAAGAAATAATCTCATGGTTGTTATCAAATCAACACAAAAATTAGCAAAATCTTATAGTGAATCCCCTAATCTCCCAACACATAGTAGAACCAGATGACCATCAATCAACTTAGAGCATCTCCACTCCTACACCAAATTTTTACTCAAATTTGAGTAAAAATTTGGTCAAAAACTTGATTTGATAACACCCCTTCCAATGGAAAACCACCTTTTAAACCAAATTCTAGTTAAAATTTTGTCAAAAACTGTTTTTTTGTTCATTTTGGCCCCAAAACTTTCCCGCCATTTTGTCAAAAACAGTTTTTTTTTTCGTTTTTTTTTTTCATTTTGTCAATTCATTTTCATCCGTTGCCCTCTGCAAATTTGGTGTTGAGCCGTTACTTATTTGGAGTAAATAGAGCCGTTTGAATATTTGGTGAAAGATTTGGTGTTGATCAAATTTGGTGAAAAATTTGAGCAAATTTGGTGTTGATCAAATTTGGTGATGGATTTGGTGAAGGGGTGGAGTGGGATTTTTGGTTATTTTTACTCAAATTTAAATTTGGTGAAGGATTTGCTCCAAGAGTGGAGATGCTCTTACAGTGTAAAAGTGATGACTTAGAGAATAAGAAGAAATTGAATACCTCGCTTCTGCTGCCCAAAACTACCACGCCGTGAGAGATATGGAACCCTGACAAAAGAACCGTCAAGAAGCTAATTTTGTACAGAAAATAACAAATATCCCGATTTTGTAGGGAGGGAGAGGGAAAGGGATCTAGAACCTGGTAACCGAGTGGACAAATCGCTTTAGCCCCGGAGACCAAATATGCCAGATTGGAATAGACTCTGAAGCCCTTTTCTTGCAGAAAACCAACACGAAGAACAAAGGGACGAAGGCAATTGTGAGCAATTGTAAATCAAACCCTAGCATCAGATTTTAAATAAACAACATATGATTCGATTAAAATTACAAAAAAAAAATTCATCTATTTGTTCAAAATTCTCCCTTTGATCAGGAAAAAAAAAACTTATTCTCTGCACCTCAATGTTTTGGGTTCCATACTTCCATCGCAGATTATCATCTGGTGGCCTCGGTGTCAAAGAAAGAAACCCTTAAAAAAAAAAAAAAATTCGAGCCCTAATTTCAGATACTCCAACCCACGAATTAGACTTCCAAATTGGAAACCCAAATCGTCAACAAGAAGAGGAGAGAGAGTGTGTGTAATTGTTCTTACCTTTGCTGGAGCCATCGCTGGGGACGACGCCGACGATGACAGATCTGGAGGCTCTGAAGGAAAGAGAACAAGAGAGAGAGAGAGAAAAGAGGCTGTTGAATCTCCGAATGTAGGAAGAGGCTGTTGTTGAAATGTTCTAACAACACGGAGGAAAATTGTGGCGCCATGAGCCTGAAGTTTTTCAATTTTTAAGGACTACCTTTGGAACGCTATGGATCCCTGTAAAATGCTACTCCGTATAAAAGTACTGCACAGTCTCGTAGCTATTCATTTTATAGCATTTTGGCAAGCAAATGCTATGGAAGCAACACAGATTATAGCATTTTCCAAAAAACGCTACTATAAATTAATGCTTTAGTATGTCAGTTTTGTTGTAGTGTGAGAAATCATACAAATCAAATAAATGAAGGTGAATCCTATGATATTGTAAAAAAAAGACATGTTGAAAGGAAATCTGAACCCCAAAAAGGAACTTTTTGATAGTGATAACAGCAAACATAAGTGGTGGTGGAGTTGGCCAAACCAAACTTTTCCCATCGTTTCAAAACATTAGTAGTATAGTAATAGTTCAAGACTTTAAGATGCTTCAGGATAAAAACTTTTGTCAGCGGTAGAGAGGTAAAAGTAGATCTGAGAAAAACTTAATCAAATCACTCGGTGGCGTCGTGAACTCTGGTTCTTCGGAGATTGAAATTCAAAATTCAACCTGCAAATTCAACTAATCAAACCATGTTTATCAAATAACCGAAACTCATCGTCAAGCAAACAAACAAAATCAATGCAAGTCCGTGTCCGTGCCCGTGCTTGAAGCCACGCCTTGAACAATCTGTACACGCAAGTCAACTCTTGATTAACTGTTCCAATTACAGAAAAAATTGTGGGTGTACACAATTACGAAAAATACGGAAAATAGTGGGTACACACATTGAAGATGGAAAAAATGTTTAGTTACGAATTATTGTGATAAATCAAGCGTGTAGGCTGTTCAAAAAAAAAATATTGCGGGCACAATTAGTTAGAAATTGGTGCACACATTGAAATTGAAAAAATCGATTTGTCTTCCTCTACACGATTTACATGTTTAGCATGAAAAAAGTAAAATATAGTAGTAACCAACACATAAAAGTACAAAAAGTTTAAAAAGAGGCATACCTTGAAATTGAAAAAATTGGTTGGTCTTCCTTACACGCTTTCGTTAACAAACAAATAAAAGAACATAAATGAGGCTATAAGGTCATGACACAATTGAGAATGGAGGACTTTTACAGCTTGGGAGAGATGGGGAGAATGATTGAGAGCACGACAGATAAAAAAGAAGAAGAAGATAGGATTTTTATTTTAGGAGGAAAATTAAAAGGGAATATTAATGTTGGCACTCAAATAGAATCGGTAGGGAAATAATTCCTTTTTCGATAAGTCTTACATAATTCCTTTTAAGATAAGTCTTGAATAATTCTCAGTTTACAACGTGAATTGGGGAATCCTTGATTCGGTAAAAAAAACTGAAGTAAAATCGCTCTGTATTGTTAGCCCTTGAATTAAATGAGTTTATATCCATGCCGTCCAATTAGATTCCTAAGAGAAATCCTCACCATATGGGTTTGAATTTTAAACTAAAGTAATTTAGTCCCTTAAATCAATTGGAGTTGAATTTTAGAATTCAATCGCAGCCCTCTAATCTGCCACGTAGGACAGTTGTGAGAGGGACAAAATGTAAAACCGCTCTGTATTGTATATAGATAGAATATAGATGGCAGGCCTTTTTAGGGGAGTGAGAATGTGATTCCATGAGATTCCCATGTTTAGGTAGTGATTGAATGAGAATATGATTCCTTATCTTCCAATACAGAAACAATCAAATTCCTAAATAGAGGAAGAATCTCGTACCTCCACTACCCCTGGAAATGTTAGATTATGGGGTAATCTAATTACTAAGGGAAAAAGAAAATTTAAATCACTACCTCTTATACCCTCAATTTTTTTGGACTTTTTTTTTCCTTGCCTCCCAATTTTCCCTCTAAACTCAAGTCCAGGTTGATATTTTTTCCTCCAAGATTCAATCAAACAAACAGATCTTGTTTGTACAAAAGCAATGCAATATTTCTCTCTTTCCCTCTTTCTCCCTCTCAATATTGCAATTGGTACCACAAAGGGAAATAAATATAGGAAGTGAAATGTACGAGAGCTGGTCCATATTAACATTTTGAAATTCATGTGTTTAAAACACATTTGGCTCAACTTCATTTTAATCCATTGGCGAGGTTTTAAAAATTTAAAACTTTTTTTTGAAAGTAAAAAGGTTTTATTAATCTTTGGAAACGAATTACAAAGATTAAAGGGATCCAAGACGAGAAAGACACAACGGAGCAGGAACATGCCAATCGGGCACCCCCAAACACCGCCAATCAAACCCGATTGGACCCGAAAAGGGAGAAGAAAAACAAACACCCAAGATTGGCAAGACACCAACCAAAACCCCAAAAGAACGCGCCGATCACAACTGACCTACAACACCCACAAACAAGCACCCACCTACAACAACCAACAAACTCCGCCCGCAACGAAAAAACACCCATCCTGATAACCCTAAAACACAAGTCAAACTTCATGCCTAGGAGCCTGATTGTTATATCTTTCTTCATCCTCTGCTTCCATTCTCATAATATTTCTCAACACTTCATCATCAACACCCAAATAGTCTTCTCCCATGAATTTACTAATAGCCATAACAGTCTAAGCCTCGTTAAGGTGAACCAAGTTTATGCTATTAGTGCTTTCGGAAGAAAGGGCTGCTGCAGGAACAACCGATCTAAGAGTAACACAACTTTGCTTCTTCCTCTTCCATCCTTTCGTGGATTTAGGAAAGCCCAACAGCTCTTCAATTGATTTCTGTTTCCATTTTCTCTTTCCATTATCCTTAGCTTCCTTTGCATGATTAAGGTCCACAACTAACTGGATGCCCTGGATAGGATTAATCTGTGAAGTATTGAACTCAACCATTTCCTCCACCTCTTGATTTAAAAAACCCACCTCTGAAAGATTACAGAAGCCTCCATCTGTCTCTCCTACATTCGTATCCGGTTCATGAATCACTGTGTCAACATCCAAAAATGCAGTTGAATCTTCAACAGCAACTTCACCATCTTCCAAGGCCAAATTGCCTACCAAAGAACACCCATCGATCTTAGACTCTCACCCACTTCGACATCCGGCAAACTAGCTCTAAACGCTTCATATTTCTCATCCACTTCTAAAACACTGTTGGACACATAATCTTCATCATCTGAATCAGAATCCACCACCACATCATCCGCGTTTGACCTCGGACAAACTTGAGTTCCCTCAATATGCTTAGAAGGAGGAGGAAAGGAGAAGGGAACACGGCTGGAAAACTCCTCAATAACTCTAACCATGTAAAACCTCCCATTTAAATCCAAGCAAATCTCCTCATCAATCTTAGATTGTGACGAAGTCGCGATAAGAATCTTGGCTAGTGCATAAGAAGATTCATTCAAAGTATCCTTATCAACTGTTATAAAATCTCCCCATTGTCCTCCAATCCTTTTAAAAGTATCAATATTCCAAATGTTAAGGGGAACACCAATGCATGAGACCCAAACTAGTCTCTCCATACTAGCTGCCTCCCCATTCCAAGCTTTAATGCTTCCAAACCATTGTTTGTGCCAATCCTTCTTGATCATCTCCTCCATAAGAGCTAAGTTAGGAAAGGTAATCAGAATATATCTTCCACCAAATTCCTTGAGTTGAATGTCTCCACCAATCTCCATATGCAGTTGAATCCGAAGATCATCAACTGAAATCATTTTGTGAAGCATCGCCACAACACTTCTACAAAGCCACCCATTCTCAGAAGGTTGGAATGATAGAGAAGGCTTAACTTCCTTGCTGTTTCCCAAATCCATAGCACTCCCATTGAGAGCTTGAGCATAAGATCTCTGATGGCCAACAATCTTATTAAGAAACTCATTCTTCCTCTTGTCCCCTAATATACTAGGTTCAGCACAAAACACCCTATTCTGAGGTCGTTGCAAAGGATGTTGAGGGAGCTTCCTTTTGTCAAAATAAGCCAATTTGACCACCAGTTTCATGTCGTCCACCACCATACCATTGGCTCTGAAGATAGCCATATCAGCAGAAACGGAACAATCATACCTGATAAATCCAAACTTGGTTCCTGTCTTACTGCTCCTTTTGGCAGGGATAAAGGCATCCCTTACCGAACCATAATTGTTGAAAACTTTCCTTAACCACCAATGAGATGATTTCTCCGGTAAATTATCGATAAAGAGAGTAACAAGCTTATCCATCTCATTAAGAAATCAAAAGGAAACTAACAGCAGAGAACCAACGAAACCGGCCAGACTTAAGAAAAACGACACCAATAAGCGGCAACCCAGACGATCAAGGAAGGAGAAGAAAGATACCTCAGCGCAGAGTGGACCATAGCAGAGAAAAACCCAACTTGAAAGGAGAGTTTGACCTACATAGAGTTAAATAATTTTTTGTTTGTAAAATTTTAATTTTGTAATATATTCGATCCATTTTTTTTTAAATTACACATCTCTTTGAAATGAATACTCCTTGATTTGGAATATTCTATTGGAACCTAAATAAAATTTCAGCGTTTCCCATTTGCCAAAATGAAATTTCCTATAAAGTTGAATTTATCTTGATTGCTGAAATCACTTTTATTTCTCATTGTCTCTCACATACTCCTTTTGTTAAAAGCTTTGCAAACGGAAAACTTAAATGTAACAATACTAGGAACCCATTCCACTAACTTTCAACTTTTTGGGTTTTGGACTTTTTGGTTAATGTATACAAGGAGAATGACTTGTCTCAAAAAACATAAAAATAAATATAAATAAATAAATAAAAAATTCCAAAAATTTCCCTCAGCAAAACAGCGCCGAACTATTTTGAGGTATAATTTATTTAGGATTTAGGTGTGTTTGAAACTTGAGGAAAGTGAGGGAAAAGGAAGGAAAGTCAAAAATTTTCCCTCCTCTTATTTGGTTTGGAGAGAAATGAGAGAGAATAAAAAATCTAAGTACGTTGAATAATGAAATTTTCCTTCCACTTTTCTCTCATTTTATTTTCTCTCACTTTCTATCTCTTTCCACAAGTTCCAAGCACACCCTCAGTCCAAGCAATCATTATACTCGATTTGATACTATATCACGAGGGCTTTATTTGTTTTACCGGATATGAGCATCTATACTCCTGCACTAGTCAAGCCCATTTGGGAGCCTAATTATGAATTATATTTTGCATTTTGATTGTGAGTTGTTAGATTTTTTAATTATGGTCAGAATATATTATGAATCTGTAGAGTGTTTAAGAAATGTGTGCAAAATATATTTTACAACAGAGTAGTGTTTGGGAGTAATCACCAAAATAGATTTTGACGAGGTTTTTACCCAGAATGCAAAAGTACCTCCAATGCTAATTATCAAATTGTGGCTAGATTGTGTGACTCTGGAGAATGCATTTTGCAAAATGAATTTTACAATGGGGCTCCATATTCCCAAACACCCAGAATATGACTACCAAAATGGCCCTTCAAGTGAGAAAATTGAAAAGGGAAATCTGGTTTTTACAATACAAAAGAGGAGCAGAAAGGACGGGTTCAGAAAAGATTTAGGAGTATGAAGAAGTAGCAGAGGGCTTTAAATTTTATGGTTTGGCAGTAGAGAAATGAAAGAGACATTTACACGTTTGAAATTGATAAGATCCTAATAAAATTTTAACCAAACAAAACAACCAACCAACTACTCAGTATTTGACGCCATAATTTATGACAGTTGGAAACAACCACCGACGCATGTTCATAGTTGGGTGTGGACATTAACTATCCTCCACCCACCCCTACCCTCAGCCTTTGCCCCCAAGGTCCCCTATCACATAGAAGAGTTAGTTTTTCCACAAATGCACGTTTGTGGACAAATTGTTTTAAACCATCTTATCTTAAGGAATAGAGCCAAAGGGGAGCCAGTAGTCCTTGCAATGCGAAAAAAACCTCTAGTATTATATAGAAAAAAAAAATCTTACGAATAATTTAGGCTCGTCCCTGCAAAGTATTTTTAAAAAAAATTCGCCACTGTGTCGTGAAATTTCTGGCTCTGTTTCTGACCATCTGAACTTTTTCCTATGTTCATAGTTGGGTGCGGACATTAACTATCCTCCACCCACCCCTTACCCTCATCCTTTGCCACCAAGCTCCCCTATCACATAAGAAGAGTTAGTTTTTTTTTTTTCCATAAAAGCCCGTTTATAGCTCGTACACTTTGGACAAATTGTTTTAACTATCTGAACTTTTAGTTGATGCGTATGGAAAAAATGATCTGTCTTGATATTCGTGTTTCTATTCACTTTACGATGTGGATGGTTTCAAGGATGCACGTATGCCTACGAGGTAGACGATTCCGGCCAATCAGTCTAACTTTAGTAGTTTTCATTCAATTTTCAGAATATTTTAGCTCATTCCGAACTGGTAAAAATAATCTGAATCGTTGGTATAACAAATCTCACAAAGAAAATTTACCAAATGAGAACTCAGATCGATCGGAGATCGATTTCTACAGGAAAAGTCATACGTTTACGAGGAAAAATGGAAAGTAGAATAGGCCTTCTAATGTCCATGTTTTCTTGCCTAAGCTAAGCATGAGTTTTTTATGCAGCGGAATGTTTATTTGTAAGGTCTACAAGTTCGAATCATGTTTATAAACACGAGAGGATCCCACAAATACTGAAAACTTTATGCGACGGAGGATTAAGAGACCGGATGGAAGCCATGTATCCATATCTAGTATTTTTGAACTATCATAGGAAAATCTGTACATTCTCCCCCTCTCTCTCTCTTCTTTGAAAACCCTAGCCACCACTAATATTACTCTTCCTCATTTCCCTCCTCCCTAGGGTTTCTGTAGCGGCCGGGGGTTCGGGGTGGTCCTTTTTGACCTCGGCTGCCTTCCTCCGAGGGAGCAGGGGTCCACAAAGGGTCCCCCTTATTTCCACGAGGCGCCGGGGGGACTTCCCCCGGCGAGGAACAGGCTCGGTAAAGATAACGCCTCGGGAGACCGCGCCGGGAGCGGCCAGAGGCGCCTCCGTGGTTCGGTCCCCGAGGGTACCCGGACCGAGTCGATCGAACTCGGCGCCGGGGCGGGTCGCGTCAGGTGGCAGGGGGGCTCGATCGAGGCACCTCCTGACAGCCTGAGTTGCACATTAATGAGCTCAACCACTCCACGTGCACTTCATCATGGCAATCCACCAACCCTGCAGACCTACGCCTGCAGGGGGCGGGAGATCTTGTTGACAAGGACATGAGCACGTGACGCCTCTAAGAGTGCAGCCGCCGAGGCGCCACTCGAGTGACATACGTCGATCAGGGCATTCAATGCAATATCGGGGACGGGGCGCGTGAGGCCCCCGAGGGGCGTGCCGAACACGCGCTCCCTCGCCTATAAATATGGCTCTTATCCCATTTGCACAGGGATCCTCGACACACAACTCTCTCTCTCTACGTTTGTGCTCTAAAACTGCACTTTCTCTCCAAGTTCTCCACTATACTTCTCCCTCAGTCGCTGACTTAGCCATCGGAGTGCCTTCCCGGACCACCACAGTCCGGGCTAGGCGCTAACGAGGTTGCTCCCTTGTGCAGGTACCGTTCCGGCGTACCCCCACAGCTCAGCTCCCCCTCTCCGGCGAGTCTCTAGGTACCAAGCGAGGTCCAGACCAGCTCCTCTTCAGTCAGTGCAGTTCCAAAAGGGCAAAGAGGCCAGTCCGGTGAAGAGCTCCCCCACAGTTTCAATACCCATGGTGGTGGGAGGGGAGGGTCATGGTACTATTTATTTTCTTCGTTCGTTCTTTCTTTCTTTTTCTTTTGTCTCTCCAGATCAACGACTTGTCGTCTGATCAGAGGGGGTTATGTCTCTCATTTTGTGAGAGTTGTTAGTTTCGTCTTCGAACGAATTGTCGTCTACAGATCGGGTACTTTCAGGCATGGTTGCTTTACAATTGTATCTGTGCCAACAATGTTCTTACCCGACATGATATCGCTGGCAAGGCAACTCGTGGTGGTTTTGAAGATCTGTAGTTTTGGGAGTTCATTGGCGCGAGGATGTTTGGTTGGAGTCCATTTGATCGTCTGGGTATTCTTTGTCTTTTATCTTTAACTAACATTAAGTGTCTTCAGAGATGCTGATTCTAAATATGAATCTTGTAAGTGCCGCTGTTTGCGTTAGGCCATGTCTAGGTTAGGGTGAAACACATCGATTACCTTGTGCGTTTCTTGTTCTCTAGTAAGATGATTAGTTTGGCTTTGTCCAAGATCTTTGTAATGAATTCCGTTTTTGTAAGTGCCGTTGGCGTTCATTAATATAATTTTCTCATTTCCGTGTAAAAAAAAAAAAAAAAAAACTATCATAGAAAAAGGGGACACATCTTTATCGTCCTCTATTTTAGAAATTGTGTATACCTTTACTATTTTAATAATGCCCCTCTCTCAAATAAATTAATGCACCACGTATAAATTGGCCGAGCGGTCAAAAACAAGCTCAATTTATTATAAATTGATAATCGATTAAACGACACTTTATTTAAACCACCATCCCACTGTGTACTGCAATCTTAAAAATGTGCCCCTGCCAACCTCCTCTTTTTCCTTTAAGCTAGCATATTTGCTGTCCTATATTTTTTGGGAGCCACAATTTTTTAGTTTTTGCATTTTGCTTTTTATGTTTTTGGCTTTTTAGATTATGGCCAAAATGTATTATGAATTTGTAAAGTTTTTAGAAAAATTGTGCAGAATGTATTTTGCAACATGAGTAGTATTTGTCAGATATGTGCAGAATATATGTATTCTATAGATTTTTTTGTTAACCAAAATGAGAAAAGGGGAAAATAAGAAGTCAAAAAACTCTTCTCCCCCTACTTTTGACTTCTCTTACCCAAAAACCAAAAACTCAATTTTGTAGATTGAATCTTTGGCTAATAAACCAAAACGGTATGGAATATTTTCTTTGGTCTTTATTCTGTTTTTGTATTTGTTAGTTTTGCGTCAATTTTTTGTTATTCATTGGTTCGTTACGACCAGACGAATCTAAATAGAATAAAATTATGATTAAATTTTTTTAAATTTTACTAAACACAAAAATAATCCAATTTTTATGGTTTATTGGATTATTTTTTATCTTTATTCACAAAAATTATGTTTGGTTAATAATTTTATACATTAGATTCCTCTCATCGATACAAACCAATAAGTCACAAAAAAATAGATGTAAAACTAACAAATACAAAAATAATTGAATAAGGACCAAAAAAAAATAAACCACTTAAGGGGTGTTCCAGTAAGGTGGTTTTTTCAAAAAATTAGTTTTCACGATTTTTTATGTGATGTATTGTGAGAGAATGACCTGTCTTGATTTTTTTTTTTTAAAAAAATAGGTTTTTGTTAGTGAAACACCCCCCTTATCTACCCAAAACAACTTTGTGGACTGTTTGGAAAAATGTTGAAAGCCAATAATGAAAATGTAAAACCTAAAAAGTAAACATCCAAACATCCCTCTGTACTCCTATACCTGTATGCATATCGTCATGTGTATAAATAAGAGTAAACAAACAACTTTCAGCAGACCAATCTCAAAAAAAATTTGTTGCAAAATGGCTGGGGGAGAACAAGACATGCTGTCAACAGAGATAGTAAACAAGGGAGTGATCGAGTCGTCCGGTCCAAACGCAGGAACCCTGACCTTCTCGGTTCGCGTCCGGAGACGCTTACCGGACTTCCTCCAGTCGGTGAACCTCAAGTACGTGAAACTGGGTTACCATTACCTGATAACCCACGGGATTTACATCGCGACGGTGCCGGTGCTGCTGGTGCTGGTTTTCGGGGCTGAAGTGGGAAGTTTGAGCAGCAGCAGGGAGAAATTTGGAGCAAGTTCTGGAATAGTACGAGTTCTGCTCATGCTCGTTACGATCTGGCTACGGTTGTTGGCTTCTTCGTTGTGCTGGTTTTCACGATGTCGTTTACTTCATGTCGCGCCCGAGATCGGTGTATCTTGTTGATTTTGCCTGTTTCAAGCCCGATGATGACCTCAAGGTACCAAATATATAATTTTTTTACGCCCAAACAAACAAAGCCGTAGTTAAATAATTTTTTTTTATATATATCAAGTTTTACCAAGTAGTTTTAAACTTTTATTTGCCATAATTATGTAGTTAAAAATATATTTTTTCGCATTTTTTGGGGAAAATATGATATACTCCTAGATTGCAACCTATCAGAAACTTTTTTAATTAGGACAGAGTGACAGACGCAAGATTTTAAGATTTGTTGGACGAATGTATACAATTTTGTATATCATATAGAAAGCGATATTTATTTTTCCATTTAAAAGTTGTAAAAATACTTATAAATGTCATTAATAAAATATGATCGTAAATAATAATAAGTGCATACAATCTTGTTCATCCCTGTCTATTTTAAAAAGTAAAACAACACCATTACAAATAACAAAAGTGTTGCTTATGGTATAATTTATTTTCTCCAAAAACTCGGTTGCGCGGATGTTTAACCAATCGATGTTTAGCGGGCGGGAAACTCACGTAACTTTATAGTTTTTGAGAAAAAATCTGTTATAATTAATAATTTTGAAACGTGAGTAGGGCTGTCGCTTCCAGTTAACAGATCTTTGTCCGATAAATGAGAGCTTTCAGTCATTTCGATATTTAATTTCCCTACAATTTCTTTTCCTTTAATTTTTCTTAGCAACACTAACCATTAGCAAATTGTGTATTATCATTGATTCAGGTGTCGAAGGAGCGATTCCTCGAGGTAGCACGAAAATCCGGGAAATTCGACGAAGCCAGCATTGAATTCCAGAAGAGAATCCTACAGGCCTCGGGGATCGGAGACGAAACCTACATCCCGAAAGCCATAATGTCAGGGGAGAACTGCACCACAATGAAGGAAGGCAGGGCGGAAGCCTCAATGGTCATGTTCGGGGTACTGGACGAGCTATTCGAGAAGACGAAAATCAAGCCGAAAGACATAGGGGTACTGGTTGTAAACTGCAGCATTTTCAACCCGACCCCTTCGCTCTCGGCCATGATCATAAACCACTACAAGATGATGGGTAACATCTTGAGTTTCAATTTAGGAGGGATGGGGTGCAGTGCCGGGATCATAGCCCTGGATTTGGCTCGTGACATGTTACAGGCTAACCCGAATAACTACGCGGTGGTGGTGAGCACTGAGATGGTGGGGTATAATTGGTACAATGGGAAAGAACGGTCCATGCTTATACCAAACTGCTTCTTCCGTATGGGTTGTTCCGCTCTACTGCTCTCTAACCGCCGCCGTGACCACCGACGGGCCAAGTACCGCCTCGAACACATTGTGCGCACTCACAAAGGGGCCGATGATCGCTGCTTCAGGTTTCAATTCTTCCCTTTCTTTTTTTCGTGATTATGAAAACTTCATCATTGCCATACTAGATCGTCAGCAGTCAAATCTGTGAAGCAAGGTTCCAAATTGCGGTAATGTCATGATAGATTGTTAGCACCCTCCTGAGTGGACGACAAAGATTTAAATAACGGTCGATACGTAGCAGACCGATACCGATATACGGTCTAATATCGGCCAATATTTGATTGTATCGCTATTTAGATGCATTACCGCGATTTAAAAGCTTTGATAGAGATATTTCACTAGTTTCATATAACCTATTTTCCATATTTTGAATACTTGTGTAGTGATGATAAAAACAACTTTGCAAGAAAAAAAGTAAAATAAAATAAAATCTAGTTTATGTTGTTATGTTTAGTAAAATCAATAATCCTATTCCATAAAAATGTAGACGCAAAAAACTAGCTTGATCGGTGATGGTTTTTATATGAACAAAATATGTTTGTCAAGTTAATCTTTTGTGTGTATATCCTACGTACCCTTGTGGCGGAGCCCGGATTTCAAATCATAATTTTATCTAATTTCGATTCCGCTTATCGAGGCAAACTTATAATCACTAAAAGTATAACGTGAGACTAACAAAAAAAACATTTAAATTAATACAAAACTAAAAAATTCTTAAACCAATGGCACTGGAAACAAGCTCTAATATTTGTTCACCCGTCTCATTCGACCAGTTTTACAAAATGAAAGGATTTTGATGTCCACCGCAGCCGAAAATAGACTTGATTGGACGTTTTCTTCCTTTTTTTTTTATCATATAATAATTCAATTCACAGAGCTTTCAATGTAGTCTTCCGGAATTCAACTTGAGAATAAAATGCAAAAGTAATTGGAAATGCACAAGTAAGGGTCCATCAAGGCCGAAAATAGAGTGGACTGGACATTGTCTTCTTTTTTTATCATATAATAATTCAATTCACAGAGCTTTCAATGTAGTCTTCGAGAATTCAAAAAGAGGAAAAATTGCACAACCAACTGGAATCAACCTAAGAAGCCTAGCTACTAAAGGGATGTAAAAATGATAGGAGTATGGGCACATACATTGTTTATTTTTATTGAAATATGCTAAAAAACAACTCAGTGGTGGACTTGTGTTAAAATTTAAAAAGTATATTAAAAGATGTAAAAATATATAAAAATAGATGTGTAAGAGTATTGAAAAATATAAAATGTGGCCGGGCTGAAATGCGTGTTTTTTTAATCTTTTTCTGTATTTATTGTAGGAAATGGCTACAATACACACTCATTAAAGGTGTGTACCATATGCACGTATTGTATAGTCCAGATTGTGCCACCCCATTGGCAATCGTAACATTTTTTAGTTTTTCATAACTTTTCAGCAATGTGATTCGTAACATTTTTTATGATTCATAACATTTTGGTGTGTCATGTAATTTTTATAAAAACAAAAAAATCGTAACTTTTATAAAAAAAAAATCGTAACTTTTGAAGGGGTGTGTGTGATACACACTCAAATAAGAGATGTGTATTGTAGTCTTTTCTCTTATTCTAAGTCTACTCAAGACCTAGAGTTTTGGCAACCGTCTAATGAATGTTGTTTTGAACTAATTTCACATGTTATACATAAATGTGTATGGCTACGTGATCAGTTCTGTCTCACCCTATTATTCAACAAACTATTAAAATCAGACGTGATAAATACACATTTTTATAGGTTAATGATCATTTATGATATCGAAAACATTATACATTTTTATAAGTTAATCATGCATCAATAAACCTAATATCTAGAAAAAAAAAATGCATGTGTTTCAAGGTTAATTATGAATCGCACATCAAAAAGCAGCATCTTTCTTCTTGGTTAATCACTCATTAACATACTTAATACGCCAAATATGCTACTTAATATTCGTTCTGTCCCAGTCTTATTCGACGAGTTTTACAAAATAAATGATTTCGATAATTTGAAGGGACATTGTCTTCCTTTTTTTTTATCATATAAATAAAATGGACTGACGGGACATTGTCTTCCTTTTTGTTTTATCATATACAAATAATTCATTTCACAGAGCTTTCAGAGTAGTCTTGGATAATTCAACATTAAGAGAATAAAATTCACAATGAACATGAATCCAAAAAAAGGAACATACATTGTTTATTTTATTTTTCGATTTCTGATGGAGTATTGGTAACCGTGTAATGAATGTTGTTTGGAACAACTTCCACCTGTTATTCATAAATGTGATATGGCTACGTCATCAGTTCTGTCTCACTGTGGTACTACTATTCAACAAACTATTAAAAGAAGTCATAAATTTTCCAACTCCATGCAGCTGGAACGACATTAATTTTCCAACATCACTAAGAGATTGAAAAATAAACATTTACTATTTTTAAAGAACACTACTATAATTTTAGTTGATAAAACACCAAACACCAAGGAAACTACTCTAAAATCAGCCAACTTGCTATCATTAAAGTTTAAAAAGTGTATTGAAATGCTGAGAACTGTATAGTAATATGTAAAAGTACATACAGAAATTTAAAAAAAAAAAAAAGAGTCTACCCTATTGTAATATTTCGTTTCTTTTAATGAAATAAGTGTTTTTTGTTGTTAAAAAAAAAGCGAAAAAAAGTACACTATAGTGTGTCATTTGTTTTTCTTCTTCTTCTCTTATTATCAGCCCAATGAGCTATCAATAGAAGTACTCCTTTTTTTTTTTTTTTTTTGAAGAGACTAAACGTTCGTTTATAAAACAAAATTTTATAGGCAACAAGAAAATATCTGAACTGTCTATTATCCAAATAGGTTTAATATATGGACTAAATGGGATAAGTCTAAACGGTATTTTTTATAAGTCATTCTCCTCACATACGAAAATAAAAATATCATTTAGCAAACGGTATTTTTAATACAAACTCACCTTAAACTAAAAAAAAAAAATACGGATTTCAAGACTAGTCACTCTCTTCACATGCATCAACTAAACAGATACAATTTGTCTAAAACCAAAACTTAAAAGCGAACTCTTTGTGAGAAACTCACTCTCAACTTTGGTCTTTGTTTTCTTGGCTTTCTTTGTTTCTTGTTTGATTGTACTTCCTTCATTGCGTGTCTGTATTGTTTTGGGTTAAATCCAAACAAATAACCAGGGTAGGGCAAAAAAAAATTTATATTTTAAAACTCTTTGCCTCTTTGTTTAATTGCTAATCAAAATCTAATTATGTACTACTACGAATAGAAAAATGTTAAACAAACCGTGATGGTTAATGCTGAATTAAGTTTCTGGTGATCTGTATATGTGTAGCTTAATTTGAGATTATGCGTACATCTATTGGGCAGTGGTTAGCAAAACGTTACTACCAAAAGGAGACAAGTGTGTAATCGTAGTATTGCTTTAACAATTTCATCTTAATTAGTATCTTGAAAATCAATAATAACTCACCCCAACTAGGAACAGAAAAGCTCCATGTTTTGGGCTCTTGAGTTGACTGATATTTACAGATTTTATCTATGTATTGGCAAATACTGTTTGTATCTAACATTCACCGATACCGTTACGTATCCTACTATCGTGATTTAAGCCTACAATCGTTCTGGCAACTAATATAGCAAGTTCATCTATGAATTGATCAGGTCTGTTTACCAAGAGGAAGATGGGGAACGGTTCAAAGGATTGAGGGTGAGCAAAGATTTGATGGAATTAGGCGGGGATGCACTCAAGACCAACATCACTACCCTAGGCCCCCTGGTTCTGCCCTTCTCGGAACAGCTCCAGTTCTTCACCACCCTCGTCCGGAGGCACTCGTTTGGTGGCGGCGGTGGGTCTAACTCCAGTACCACTGCCACCGCCAACAAGCCCTACATTCCCGACTACAGGCTTGCGTTCGAGCACTTCTGCGTGCATGCAGCTAGTAAGGCGATCCTGGACGAGCTGCAGAAGAACCTGGAGCTTAGTGAGAAGAACATGGAAGCGTCTCGGATGACTCTGTACAGATTCGGCAACACGTCGTCCAGCAGCATCTGGTACGAGTTGGCTTTCTTGGAAGCCAAAGGGAGCGTCAAGAGGGGCGACCGGGTTTGGCAACTTGCTTTTGGCTCCGGTTTCAAATGCAACAGCGCTGTTTGGCGGTCGATGCGTACCGTTCGGAAGCCTTCCACCAATAATCCATGGCTCTAAGACCGAATCTGAGTAAGCTTTAGTGAGTCTAAATCTTGTCCAGTTTAGCTTTTTGTGGGTCCGTTCAAGAACTAAAACTCCGGGTCTCGAAAAGGCCCTCAATAGCCCAAACCGAACTGAATGGCCGGGAAATTTGAGTCCGGACTGGAGACGCCTTGCTAGGACCAAGTAAAATCAAGGATCTAGATAATGGATTTCGTGTTGTTTTTAGCTTAATTTTCTTTCTAATTTGGTCTCGTGCAGAATTTGTTGTTATGATTTAAGCTGGTTTCAATTCTGGGTGACAGCCCCCTTGATGTATTTGGATTCGTCTAAGAAGACTGCTATGACTATTATTTTCCCCGTGTTTAGGGTCACATCTCTTCTCATGACTTTGTTAACTATATTTTGAATGCCTTCTTTATATATGCATACACACACACCAATGTTCCAATCAACAACTCTTACCATCCACACTATTCATTTCCCGATCAAATTTTAATGATCGGAACCGTCCAATGTGTTTAAAACGTGTTTTTAAGGGTCCTAGCGAGAAATCATGAAAAAAAGACCAAAAAGGGCTTCATCCGAGCAGTTTTTGATAAAACTGTATTTAATCGTAAACTGCTCGGATGAAGCCCTTCCCAGTTTTTTTTTTTTTATAATTTCTCGTGGAGACCCTTAAAAACACGTTTTAAAAACATTGGACGGATCCGATCATCAAAATTTGATCGGGAAATGCATCGTCCGAACAATCCAGGACCGTAGCTTTCCCGGATGAGATCCGGACTCTCTATATATATATATACCCCACTTTGACATTCTGAACCGTTGATCTTGTTTAAATGAGTAAAATAGGAGGTCATGCAAAAATTCAGCTTAATCGGATATCGATAAGTGCTTGATCCAAATAGTTTTGCAAAAAATGTGACAGGAACAAGTGTTTTTAAAATCGTTTGGATCAAGCACTTACCGATATCCGATTGAGCTGAAATTTTGCAGGACCTTTTTGTTTACTCATTTAAACAAGATCAATGGTTCAGAATATCACAAGGGGGCCCGGAAGAGTGTTGTGTTTTTTTATGTGTTTTTTTAAGTGTGAGGGGAACCGGCCCCTATATATATATATATATATATATATATATATATATATATATATATAAGTGTATATTCTAAATATAGCGTTATATTACATAATTATGATAAGTATATAAATTTTTTTTTTTGGTTGAGTTTTGAGCGAGGTCAGCGGGGGATACGTGCCCCTGGGTGACCCCTTGATCCGGTCCCTGTTAGGTGGCCCTCTTCCTCCGATTAACGCCTAGCAACTTTCAAAACATTGTTAAACCAAAGCCGGATCCTTTCCCAATTAAATCTTTTGTAACATAAATTCAGTGCTCATTTTTTATACATAAAAGATATCTTTTAGTTAGTTACTTACAATTGAATGTGTATACACAACAAAAGTGTCGCATTAAAGGTACTTTCCAAAATTATTGAGTGTATGACGTGCACATGCATTTCTCCACTAAACAATTCACAAGACTGAACCACTTGGTCTATCTATAGCAAACACGAAATTTACAAGTTCACAATACGTACAAGCAACTTGATAAATGTACTAGAGATTAGTTAGGAGTGTTTTGACCTTAGTAATTCATTAGATTATTTTGTTTGTTTTTATTTATTTATTTTTTTTTTGTGTTGTTACTTTTGCGTCGACTTTTTGTGAATTATTGGTTTGTCTTGATGAAAAGAATGTAAAAAGTGTAAACTTATGATCAAAATCTTTAAAAAGTTTTCTAAAGACAAAATTAATAAAAAAATAGACAGACGTTTTAGATTATCTTTGCCTTTATTCCGCAAAATTTTAGAAAAATACCCCAAAAATATGGACACAAAACTAACAAATGCCAATTTTTTTGAATAAGGACAAAAAAAAAATCTGATTTAATTATTAAGCCAAAATAGGCCTTAGTGTAAAAAAGTATTCAAAACCCCAAACCCAACACTACTATCCATGCTTTTTTGGTAAAGAGTAATTAAGTGTCAGTTTAAAGTTTTTTTGTCACAGTTTTTTGGTACTTCTTTGAATTTTTATTAGATTCATATTAATTTTTAAGAGTGATTTGGGAAAAAACCAAAAACGGATTATTGGTTTTTTATTTTGTCCTTATTCAAAAAAATTTGCATTTGTTTGTTTTGCGTCAAGATTTTGTGGTTTCTGGATTCCTATCGACGAGACGAATTTAACAAGCATAAAATTATGGTCAAAACTCAAATTCTTTTTAAAGCCAAAATTGTACCAATAATCCAAGTATTTCGGCTTTATTCAAAAAAATATTCGGTTTGACCATAAGTTTATACATGTTAGATTTGTCTTGTCGAGAGGAATCCAGAAACCACAAAATCTTGACGCAAAACTAACAAATGCAAAAACAAATTGAATAAGGACAAAATGAAAAAAACGAGTAATCCATTTTTGGTTTTTTTCCCAAATCACCCCTAAATATTTGTCTAGGAAAATGGAATTTATAGGGTAGAAAAGCATGATTGAAAGTTAAAAAAAAAAATTCAAAATGTTCGAAAATATTCAGTGGGTAAACCAAAATTCAGTGAACCTTATTCTCCAGATCTTTGTGAACCTTATTCTTTTGTTTCCAAAATTCATAATTATATTCGAAAAATGTCATCCAGCATCTACAAAGATCTCCATCTGCATACAAAGACGAGGATCTATCTTATATATTATTGCAAGATGACTTTTTGTGAGGAGGGTTGTGGATGTGACATGTGACAAGTATGAAGGGATGTGAATGTGATACATGTCAATAATTTAATTTGTTAATTACTTGCATTCTTTGTTTAATTTAAACATACACTAAAAAGAAAATTGATTAAAAATGGTAACAGTTAATAAATTTGATTATCATAAAGGCAGTTAATTGGTGAATTTCAAATTTCAAAGGGTATTGGTAAAGGACTAATTAATGAGTAAGTGTAGTAATCCTAATTTTCATAAAAATATAAATTTGTTTATTAATTTGATTTTACTTTTATTTTAATTGTTTTCATTGGTAAATTATTTAATAGTCTATTTATTGGGCATGCATGTGCTTGCATATATGTATATCTATCCTACTAGACTTATAGTGCTATTTTGGTACTACAAAATCTTCTGATCTAAACCCTAACTATATATCTCCTAGAATCCCTCCATTTAAACCTAGGATTCTCTCCATTAATGAAAAGATTGAGAGGAAGGAGGGAGGAAACTTCATGAATGACTTATTCTCCAAATTGGTACATGCATGTATATTTACCAAGAATCCCTTAAAGTGAAACCCTAAGGTTTCCCTAGGATTCCTCCATAAAAACCTATAGATTTGCTAGGATTTGCCTAAAGATTGCATGGGAAATTATTCCCTCAAAATCCCCTGCAACAAGTTAGCCATGTAAACCCATAAACCCTAAATAGTCTATTAGATTTTCCCCCTAAGATTCTAGCATTTAAAACCCCAAAATTGGAGAATATACCTAAGATTTTCTAAGTACGTACCAGGCCTAGGATTTTCATTATTTCGCCTAAGGATTTTACTCTTGCTTACAAATGAGCATTTAATGGAGGACATGGAGGGGGAGGGAAGGCCGATCATGGAGGAGGGAGGGGGTGTCCAACTCTTGCCTATAAATCGAGCTCCCTCCTTCATTTGTTCCTCACTAGGGGTGAGCATGGACCTATTCAACCCGCCCTACCCGCAGAGGCTCGGGCGGATTCTAATGTTTTATAGGGTTGGCTTCAGGTTAAAAAATAAATAAATTTCGGGTTCCGGGTGGGTGTCGGGTGGAAAGTGCCAAAACCGAGTTAACCCGACCCGACCCGAGATGTTTGATATAGTATGCATGTATTATATATATACAATGGTCTTCCCAATGTTTCTTTTCTCTGATTACACGTTTCCTTTCCTTTTGGTTACACTGCCCAAAAACTTTTTCCCTTGTCATTTTCAAAAGTCCTCTCTCTCTCCTTTCACTTCCACAAGTCTAAAAAAGAGTAAGTCTTCTCTCTCTCTCTCTCTCTCCTCGCACTCCCACAAATCTAATACACCAAAAAGAAAAAGATGAAGTGATACAGCAAAGCATACTCGGCTGCACAGATCCCCTCTCTCTCTCTCTGCGTCTCTAGCTGCCGTCGCACTTCAACACCTCAAGCCGCCGTTTCACCGCCTAAGTCTCTCGCGATCTCGTCGTTTCTCACGCCTCAAACCACCGTTCACGGCCTAAGTCTATCCCGATCTCGCCGTCTTTGAGTCTCTCTCTCTCTCTCTCTCTCTCTCTCTCTCTCTCTCTCTCTCTCTCTCTCTCTCTCTCTCTCTCTTGCAATCTCGTCGTTTGTCACGATCTCGCTGTTCTCTCTCTCTATCCAAGAAATGGCGACGAAGACGCCTATGAAATCTAGATTACACAACAAAGATTATGCTCCATTCTCATCTCCTCTTCGATCTCTGCCTCTCTCTCTCATCACACTGTGATATTTTTTTTCTTTTCGTGGTCCAAACCGACGAACCCGACCGACCTGATCCGACAATCCGATGATGATTTTCGGACGGGTTTTTCTAGTGTAGTCGGTCGGTCTGTTTCGGGTTCACAAAACTCTAACCCGATAGAATCGGGTCGGGTGTCAGGTGGGTGCCAAACCCGACCCAACCCGACCCGTGCTCACCCCTACCTCACACTTTCTCACTCACCACCTTTGTAGTTCTAGTAAGAGAAACTCTCACGTTTTCTCGAGTTTTTTCTTGAAAACTCAACTTGTTCTTCCTCATTCAACCTAAAGCCGCTACTCTCCACCACCAAAGACCACCCTCCAATCCATAAAAAGTTAGAATAGTTAGTGGTCTAGTGTTCGTTCTTACAGAAGTCTAGTTGTTATGCCGTCCGTGGAAATTCAACCAAGCTTTCGCTTCTTCCAATTCTCCCTCAAAACTAAGGTAGTTTCTCAACCCTAATTACTTTAGTCGTACTTCATACTTATAGTAATTTGCGTACTCATTATAATGCTTGGGTTTGTACTTATAATTTTCTAGTTGTTACTAACTTAACTTGGTTTTGGGAAAATTAGTCGTTAGATCCTAAAAACACTATTCAGTAATACATGGTCATTATAATGACCGTTTAGTTATTCAAACTATCAATTTTTACATTTTTGAGAAAACACGTAGTCAACTAGTCTTTTTATGTGACTAAGTAGTTGTTTAGTACTATTTTTTTACTAACCCTAGACAATTTGCTCGTGAAATTATGAGGGGCCTGTGGAAAATTCGTCTCTAAAATTAATTGGCAATGAGTGGAGAGGTACCAACATTATATTAAGTGATCACTCATTCCATCTCCAAACAATGTGAGACTATATTACTTAACGCCAACGTACCTAGGCTCAATAAAATAAATAAGATTGACTATAAAACCTATGAAGAGCAAACAGAGTATTATCTAATAAGAGACCAATGGACCATCTATTTCTGGATTATGCACGTTTGAAAACATTGGTAATAAAAATTTTATGCAATGATTGATTCGAAATATGATTTATGATTGTCGACTAAGTACAAAATACTGACTACCCAGACAAAAAATTCTGGAACAGCAACTGTTCGGGTTGACACTGTTAACCGATTTAGAAAACTTCTTAAAAATAGGTACACAAAATATACACGTAAAGATATTACACATGAACAACATAACATGTTCGATCCAATAACGCAAACGAAACTGGAAACCAGTAACAAGAATTATCATAGACTTGGGTAATGTCCCACACATAAACTTCCTCTAATTTATTGATCAAAATAAAATAAAAATATTTTCTTGTACATGCAACAAGTCCTTTTCATCCCTAAAATCACTTGTCATTTTTCATTCTCTCGCACAACTTTACAGCATAAAGAAAAATATTGAGTCCTATAAAACTCCACCAAAATGAAGGGGAAGAAATGATGAAATTCATCGTGACTGAGTGAGAATTTCAATTTCTCTAATAATAATCTGTAAAACAATCAATCCTTTTCCTCATCATAAGATGCAGACAGGAGCTATAAAAGTAGTTACTTAAAGCGTTGCCATAAGTGTCAGATTCGTGTCAATCTTATGTATTTTCCTCTGTCTAATCTGCACATAACTTCACTGTGAACGTTCTCAGCCTGGGGCATAGACATCATAGGCAACGTACCGTGTATTTTAGGGAATAGGAGAGCTTAGGCCTTCTTGAGAAGACAATGAACGGAGAGGTTGATGCCTCTTGGAAGCAAAAGAGGGCCTTTTCCGGAGTGAAGGCCGCTTGTTGAGACGGTGAAGAGTTCTCTTGGCATAAAGAGACCAAAACCACGGTGAAGCTCTCTCCTTGATCTTAAGAACAATGAAGAAGGTAATTCTATACGAAATGAGGATGATTAGCACGGCAAATAAGTCCCACCACTTGTTGTGATCTAGCGGGATCTTGAACATGTGTTCAATCACATATGAACCCTTCAGTTTTGGCTCACCGGGAACCATAGGATCAAAATCTAGCCCTAGCAAGTCATTCTTGTATGCACCCTGCATTTTGTTTTCAAACACACAAATTCATTCAATTCCTTCAACTAATTTGTAAAATTATTGTTGGTCCGACGCCTATCGCAATAATGAAGTTCAATCCTCTAAGATAAAACTGTACAATGTTAAGTAAGGCCATATATATGGCCACATGTTGACAGAATTTGGTGTAAATCTAAAGGTAGACTTGCATATTTACAGCACATCCATCAAATTGTCAATTGACGATCAGCTTGTTTCGGTAGAAACATTCTCTTGTCGAATAACATCTTCCGAAAAATTTCAGACACAAGAAAAAGCCGAAAATGATTTGCAGGAAATGTTCTCTCCTGAACAAACCAAGTGGTGAAAGCTGCTACTTAAAATGTGGCATCTCTAATTGAGAAACAAGAAATTTACTGGTGAATTTGTTAGAAATCCTTTTTATTGGATTGACTATAGATAGAAATATCCATGATTTATGAAAATACCTGTAGTGCCCATGCCCCGTAACTAATGTATGAAATCGGGTAGCGCCAAAATGGTTTGGGAAGTTCATTGAGCAAACGGAAAAATCCAGAGGTCATCATCATTATTCCCTGCATAAAAAACTCTTGATCGTGTCAAAACATGATGCATGAAAGAAGAAAATTGAAAACAATTTTAGACTCTGTTTGGATCATGATCAAAGGAGGGAATTAGGATGAGAAGAAAAAAGTAATGGAAAAGCTAAGAACATAATGAAGTATAGAAGCTAAAGGTTCCTTTATTAGATTTTCCATTTTCCTGGCCTTAGCTAAATTACTCTGCAAATATGTGATCCAAACACAGCCTTAAGGATTAAGTAGGGTTTCTTACAATAAGTCCAGCTCCTGTTATAATTCCCATCAAGAAGTTGGGAACTAATGAAGCTACAACCATCATGCAGCTCTCTACAACAGAAATGCAGAGGAAAATGTTGGCGCAGAAGAATGCATAGTAAGAAAACCCTGGCCGGAATTTGACCAGGAAATAAGTAATACTCCCAGTAGAGACAGCTATAGCGAACAAAAACGGGAACGAGGATATGAAATTTGAGAGAATAAAGACCGCAACTCCATAGTATCCGTTGAGCCTTTCTCGATAAAATACCTGTTTATAAGAATGAAACATCAAAATTCTTAAATCCACCATAACCATGAATACGATCCTTAGACCAACTACGCTAGACATACTAACATATTTTGGCGACTTCAAAGATTTACGATCATAAATCGTATAGAAAACTCATGGCATCCATTGGCTATTTCTAGTAAATTGACGAACTCATCAAACTTCACAACTCGCAAGTAAAAGAAATTTTCTCTGCATAAACATGATTCTTTTAAAGAAAAACATGGAAGTTATGAACTTTTACAATAGGTGTTCTTGAGTTTTCATTGCCTGAAATCGTGATAACATAACCACACGCAAATACTGTCAAAAGCACACATGCCTGCAATGACAAATCTGAAAGGGAGCAAAAGAAGTAAAACCCCCAAAATTTTAACCCAAAATAAAACAGACCAAACAAAAATAGTTTAGTGTTCCCGAAACATAAATATTGCCATCACCCCTGCTTAAACATGAGTAAAGCACTATTATCCGCCATTGCACTGACTTAAAATGGAATTGTTACCTTCATTTCTTCTATGAAGGACGGGAAGCCTCCAATGGACATGAATGTCATAAAACCAGATATAAACGCGCCACAAGCTCCCCGAGCTAAGATCGCTGTATAGCTTGTGCCAACATCAAAATAGATCGTGCCGACACAAAAAGAAACGATGATGTAGATGATTATCCTTAACCAATAATACCCCACATCTCGAGACATATTCAAAGAAGATCTCCTTATCAAAGTTGAAAGTTGCTTCCACCATCCAGCTTGGCTTCCGGTTTTGGTTTCAAACTCATGTGCTTGCTGCAATAAAAGGAACTTGAATGAGAGACTTAAATAGATGTAAATCTTTCCTTCAGTACGCATTAAAATTCTAACTTCAATCGGTGAACCATAGTGTAGTACTAACAAGAACATATCAGGCTAATAACAACATATCAGATTATCAGGTATCATAATGATAAATGTTATACCATATAAAGGAAAATGAACTAAAGAGAGAAAAAAGGACAGAGAAATCCTACAAATTGAAAAGGAAAAACCAAATATACAAGGGCATTAAATCACAAACCACTACCCAGTGACTAGAAATGATGCAAGATATAGGTCTCCGTCCTATTACAGACAGAGAAACTGAAGCCCCCAGTGAAGAAACAAAATTTCTCTTGTAAACTTCTAAAATATTCCAACAACTCCTCCCAAACCATTTTTTCCTTTCCGAGTTTTGCATGTGTTACGTATTAGAAGTATCATACATCAAAGTTCACGTCCATCACTTAAACTTAGCAACAAAAGAAAATCAATTTTCTTGTAGATCTCTAACTACTACAACTGTGTTTGATTGTGTCATATTATGCAAGCAGTTGAGGATGTTGACTGATAGGTCAACTGGGTACTCCCAATTGTGAGATGCACTGGATGCAGAGGATCACACCCAAAGTGTCGCGCCTACTTTCCATCCGTTTAACACGTAAAGCCTTTAAGGATTTGATTGAGTCTCTATTTATAAATGTACGGATTAAGAGAGGGAGAGGGTAGCGATGTAGTCAACTGGAGAGGGTGAGGTCGTGCGTGAGGAGCCGGAAGTTCTCCCCTGGTGTGAGTTTTTGTATCTTTGTATATGGATGATTAGCAATTTTCTTAATATTTGCTTTAGGAAGAATGCCTAGACCAGCATGTTGAAATGACGAAAACAGAGAGATACAAGAATTCTATTCGAATTGTATTCATGAAAAGGTTGACTTTGGAATGCTTACGATGGTAGATAGTTCTCGGATCCTGGCTCTAGCCTTCGCCGCATACTGTGATCGCCTGTACTTCTCAATAAGCATTCCTTTGATCTCCACCGTTGCAAAGTTCATGAAAGGATCTGATGTTTTATTAACTTCCTGTTATAAAACAAGAAAGGTGAGTGAGTGAACAAAGAACTAGAAACATATCGTAATGTATAAGCCATTGGTAGTATAAATGAATTTATTAATAGAGTAGCACATGACTATTGTGGCAGATGGCAGCATTTTTTTTTTTTGGTCACAATAATCCAACAGTTAAGAAGTTCTGGATGTTTTGTATATTTGGAGAATGCTTCGAAGAACAGTAAACTAAGTGGATGAAACAAGAAGAAGAGATACTAAGGCATACGTACACGAAGCCTCTGCGATCCTTTCAATGTGGTTGTTACAACGTCAAAGTCTGAATTAATACAACGTAAGAAATGATCAGAAGGATTTCTCCTACTTGGACATGGAAATCCTGCCTCGGCAAAGAACTGTGGAGAAGAAAAATATCAAAAGGCCACAGTTGTCAAACCACCAAATGGTGAATCGTTCCAATTCGGTCATGATTTATAGAATTTGTTGAAGTACACATTTAGGTATTTGGATTAAAAAGATATCCTAAAACTGACAGTAAGAAGCTTATCTGAAGTGATGAACTGAGGTTCACATGGTCTAATAGGGAAGATCCTTAATTTTATTGCAAGATATGCAGGTTCCATGTATTTGATTTTTTCGGTTCATGTAATTCCAATACTCACCTTATAAGGCTTTCAACAGTCAAATAGCCACTCTGTGAAACAAATCACTTGATGATTTCACATTAACTTTTCCAAGCAAAATATGTTGGTAAAGTGAATCCGTTTTTGGTGCATTCAACCAAATCGTGAGACAAGTCATGAATTTTGTGTTCCAGTGATTCGCCCCATAGACACCAATCGATGGCTCAGTGTAGCATATTGAACCGTACGATATAAATCGTGAATTGTACAGTTCTCATAACAGAGAGCCTCGTACTACCCAGAAAAATGGGACTTATCATTGTGGAGGAAAGTAGGAAACACATTAATGGGTTTATGCTCTAACTAGTAACTAGAGCTGTAAAGGAACCAAGCTATTCAATCATCAATGCATTCTGAAACTAGTCAGCTTTTAAGGCAAGCTTGAACAATTTAATACTTGCCTAGACTTGGCTCCTTTACAAACCTAGTTCTCACTGCATTTTTACGAGATTCACCTTTTTAGAAAAGAAATTTTCTCATAGAAACCAAAAGATGGCAGGATTAGAAATCAAACGATTCGTGAGATGGTAGGTGTTGTACCTAGACAGAGTTTAATGAACAAAAAAGGATTTATGTATCCGATCCTTATTGATTGGGACATAAGACTCGGTTCGGTTTGGTAAACAATAAGATGACAAAAGTCATGACTCGGTTTGGTTTGGTAAACAATAAGTTGACAAAAGTCATGAAAGTCCACTCACTTGCTTTGAATTTCAACATGAACAAAAACAGATACTTCTTTGTTTTTAATTTACAAAAACAGAGAATTTCAAAACCAGCATTCAAAGTTTAACCTTGGCTTTGTAATGACTCAAATGTTTTCATACCTGTACAGCCCTATTTGCTTCTCCAAAGTATATACTTTCACCCCCAGATAGTAAAAAAAGGTCATCGAAGAGTGCAAAAACTTCACTACTGGGCTGATGAATAGAAGAGATGACTGTCCTTTCATCACGAGCAAGGTTTCTAAGGGTTTGGATCACAAAGAAGGCCGAAGCACTGTCAAGGCCGCTAGTGGGTTCGTCTAGAAATAACAGATTGGGCCGTGTAAGAATTTCGAGAGCAATGCTCACTCTCTTCTTCTCCCCACCACTTATGCCTCTCAAATGCCAGTTTCCAATCAGCCGGTCAGAGCATTCTTGAAGGCCCATTTCCATGATTGTTCCTTCAACTATTTCATGGACGTCTTCTTTGGACATGGTAGCTGGAAGCCTTAAGTGTGCTGAATATGTGATGGTTTCTCTGACTGTGAGAGTTCCCAATAATACGTCGTCTTGTGTGACATAAGCCTGAAATTTCCAACAAAGAAAACAATGTTATTTGGTAACAGAATGCTATATATGCAGAATTGGGACATGAAAAGGGAAAGTGATTGTGCATTGTGTGTTCGCCTCAAGACGAATCAGGAATAAAACGCTGCATAAAATGTATGCCGTCTGTCCGTGTGGCCCACACAGTGCACATTTTGTGCACTGTGCTATTCCCAATTTTTCTTCAGGCTCTCTCAATTGGAGACGAAAGTGAGCAAGACATGCATTTTCCACAAATTGCACTAATCTACTGCTCAAAGTTTCAGAACATTTTCTGTGCTTTTTTTTTTTTTAGTGGAAAGTGTTTTCAAATTTCTTACCACAACATCGTACCCTAGTCTTCTCTTCTTTCCATTAAGCAAAATGTTTCCAGTCATGACAACATTTCTTGATTGTCTACCTGCAGCATCATGAGGCATTCGTAACACAGAAATACAAATGACAAAAAAGATCATATTCTGCGTATTTACAATTTTATCGTGTACTCTGTGCATAGTTTGTCAACACATCGCAGCACAAAGTTGAGGTTCCATTAACAATGTAATTTGCAACCTCTTGAAAAAAGCAAGCAATGGGAAGATTCAAAGCATGGAAATTTGGAATTCATAGTCTTCCTAGAGACGTCACCTAGCTACATACAATTTACAAATTAGAGATTTGACTCTCTTTTTTTCTCTTCTTTTCTTGAGAAGGGAAAAGGCAGTTTTGACTTGATGATTAAATGAGAAAAGCCCAAATCTAGGTTCAACTGCTAGGATTTTGCACACTTTCAGAATGCAAACAAAAGCATACCCACAACACACCAAAGGGAAATCCCACAAAGATTTACATGTTTTGGCACCAACTTCCATATTTCCAAGGGCAAGAGATCATCCACCATAAGTTGTACAGATTACAACCATGAGTTCAAAAAAACACCCAAAAACACAACAGCCATACCCGAGGTAAGAAACAATCTCATCCCGGTGCATCTTTACACCTCGATCTAGTACCCATACTGTTATTTTAGTCCCAAGAAATTCTAGTGGATGTAGCTCTCCACCCAAACCCAAATACATGTAAAAGCCCCACAATTCCAAGGGTTTTGCATTATACAAGACAATCCAATCAATTAACCAATGAATGAACTTGAATTATCATATTGATTTCAGAGTGTTATCATGATGAATTTGAAAGGGCTATTTTATTCTACCTCAAAATCGTCTTCCTCCTTTTTTATGCTATTTGTGAAATTTGATAGAAAGATATATGCACCCAAAAGGACCCTTTTGAGTTCAACAGCTTTGACTTCCCTCAAGAAAATGTAAATTATTTACAATCTGTCAAGCACAAAAACTACTGAACTGGGGAATTCTCTTTCAACTCAGAATTCTTCCAAATATTACAGTTGAAGGATCTCTGTCACATACCAAGCGTGTTTGTGCGTGAGTGGGAGCTGAGAGCGCGAGCGAGAATTAAGAGCTCTGTGTATTGCGAAGAATTGTGGCACTAAGAGTTGGATACTTTTTACCCACAAAAAAAAAAAAAAAAAAGAGTTGGATACTGACAGATAAACAAAATTGAGTTGGAAAATGGTTTTTCAAATCCTGTCCATCAAATATTTCTTGCATAGAAACGTGTTTCTTTGCAATGCTAACGAATACATTTTTAAAGCATAATGTCCGACTACATCTAGCGAACATTGGATGTATAACTATAACGAACAGGGACACAACTCCATTCGAAATTTGTGTTCATACATCGAACAAATCCAGACTCCGACCATCATGAGATGAGATAAGCGATTCCGAACAAACTATTGATGGAACTCATACGATGCTCACAGCAAATCCTCATCAGAATTCCCAAACCGCAAAGGAAACTTACGGAGGCACTTCCCACCATTTTTTTTGGTTATTTTTTTTATTTTTTAAAAATTTCAGAATAAATCATTTTTTTTCCGACAAGGGGACTCAAAAGTTGAAGAAAAAAATCATATAAAACGACCCTAAAGACAAAAAAATATCGGTGGTTTAGTGTTTTTTCGTCTTTTTTATTTTTGCTTTTGATCATAATTTTAAATTTTTAGACTCTTCTCGTGAAACTAATAAAAGTTCAGGAAAAAAAAAACTAGAAAAAATTTAATGCGATCGGAGTGAACAACAGAAATTTAATTTGTTTATTAATTTGTGTCTAGTGAATGTTTTTGAAATTGTTCACTATTATGGGAAAGGTTAAAAAAAAGTAGAATGTAGTCCTTAAATGGAGAGCATTCATGTTGTCTAATCATAGCCGTTCATGTTTGATAATAGACGGTTCATATCACATCTTGTCCAAACAAATTCGAACCATTTACTATCAATCTAATTTGAGCCGTCCATCGCCGAGCATGGAAGGCCATGCCTGGCCAACATGGATGCTATCGCTAAAATGACTGCACCATCCCCATCAAGATTACAGAGGAAGAGGAATTAAATGGTAGTAGTAATGAGATGCTTTTTCTTTCACTATTTCCTCAACAGCCATTTGCTGTCCAATTAATGGGACTATTCACACATACTGTCTGTCGGTGCTCAACATAGGAATCAGGGGCCTCTAGTGAGATGCTTTTTCTTTCAAACATTTGCTGTCCAATTAATGGGACTATTCACACAGTCTGTCGGTGCTCAACATAGGAATCGGGGCCCGTAGTGAACCAAACCACGGTGGTGTAGTGAGTCACTTCGATGTGGTAATCAATTGATTTAAAATAAAAGACCATTGATTACCACATCGGTGTACCACCATTGCTCACTACAGGGCCCCCGATTCCTCAGAGGAGGGCACTCACTACAGGGTGTAGTGAGTAAAGCGGTGGGTTTCGATGTGGTAATCAATGGTTCAAATTTAAAATAAACTCTTCCATGTAAGAATAGTCTCTTACATGGAAGAGTTTTATTTTAAATCTGAACCAATGATTCGAATCCAACGGCCACTATTGTTTACTACACCCTGTAGTGAGTGCCCTCACTGCAGGGCCCCCGATTCCACTACAAGGCCCCCGGTTCCGCTCAACATATGCCTCTAAATAAATATATGCACACCGTCCCAAGATATTAGGGTCCCTTTAGCATTTCAATTTTTTTTCCAAAACATAATTATTAATTGTTTTTATTTTTTTCTTTTCCCATTTTGTAATTTTTTATTGGAATATTCTTTTGGTATCAAAAAATGAAGGGTAAAAATTGAAAATTTATCAAATAAAGTACATAAATATTTGTAAAGAGACCAACATTTCGAGTCAGTCCAAAATGAAATACTGGACCAATATTTCGAGATGGAAAAGTAATAACAAAAAATGAAAATTCTTTCGGTATCAAAAAATGAAAATTTATCAAATGAAGTACATAAATATTTGTAAAGAGACCAACATTTCGAGCCAGTCCAAAATGAAATACTGGACTAATATTTCGAGACGGAAAAGTAATAACAATGACTAGATGTATATGAAGTTATGAACCCACTACTCCAATCATATATAGTCAATTATCACCTTTTGGACCACACAAAAAAAAAGTGAGAATTATACGGATGGAAAGTTGATAACCGGATGTTTGCTAACTTGTATGCACCTCAACAAATTTTAGGACCCTGAATTTAACTACCAATTGTCCCAAGCTTTGAAATATTTAGCGTTCATGAAATTCGAACATTCGAACCTCATGAAAAAAAAATACTTATTACTTTATCATGCTCTCTTGACCCTATACATCTTTTTACACGTTTACACCAAATTTGCTCATTGAGAGGTCAATTGACCCATCAGTTGTAACAACAATTAATGGGCACAACACAGCTATTTTGGACAGCCCTTTGGGATTGCTAATCTGGTTAGTTGCTGGATAGGTGGATTCAACTACTCCTATAATGGACATGGACGTGCTATTCCACACTAAGGATAAGTCCGATTCGGATGGGTACAAACTTTCCCCAAAAAACACAAAAATGCTATGGTAGGAGCCAAATTCTAGGCAATTGTAGAGACCTCCTAAATTCGGATGCAAGGATATGTTACACCGGAATAAGATCTTGACTTTTTGACTTTTTAATTTTTCTTAGATCTTTTACTTGATACTATGCAAGGGGATTTGTCTCGAAAAACGGGAGAAGGTTTTCGTGTTAAAAGTGCTTTCAGCCAACTTATTTTCTTTAAAAATAAAAATTCCCGAGTTGATGTATGTAAAGATGATAACATATCTCAAAATCCGTATTTTTTTTTTTAACTTTAAGCCCGTTTAGCCAAATGAGAAAATATCGCCCTAGACTCATGGCACCTAAAAATTACAGTCATAACTCACGTTTACTTTTTACATTATGTAAAATGAACCAAATCTATTAACATATAATTGGAGAGAGAGAGAGAGAGAGAGAGAGACCTGCCAAGCAATCAAGGAGGGTAGACTTTCCGGATCCAGAAGGACCCATAATAGCCATGATCCGACCCGGTTCAGCATACCCAGTGAGCCCATTAAGCAACCTCTTGGTGGGTACATTCTTGAAATTCGGAAGCACAACCGTTAGATCTTCCCACACCAAAAATGCTCCACCCTTGAACACCACTCCCTTCTCCACATCACCACCACCAAAACCACCATGACTGCTGCCACTGCCGCCACCACCACCACCAAAACTAGCCTCTATCTCCATGCAATTACTTCAGTTCCAGTGGGAGGACTCAACTAGGAGAGAGAGAGAGAGAGAGAGAGAGAGAGAGAGAATTATTAGTCAAAGTGGTAAGTAAAAGATGAGGTGAAGGGGAGGCGAGCACATTTAGGTGTGGGTGTCATGAGTTCTCAATGAATGAATGAGTGAGTGATTAAAACTCTCTAAATATTAATAAGTCACCAAACAACCAACCTTTTTTATGCCATGATTTAAAAGATATTTTGAAACTGGCAAGTAGAAGTACTAAGAGAGAGAGAGAGAGAGAGAATTAAATGAAGGCAGCTACTAGTATGGTTAACGTCTGTTAAAAAAAAAGTATGGTTAACGGCTGCATTAAAAAGTCGGTTGGCCCATGTACGCGCAGTCCCATTCAGACTAGGAGACCACAAAGCATTGTTCACAAACTCACATCACTTAATTTTGCTTGTGGTCACAAACGCTTAATGGGACATTTACGGGCCGGTACAACCCGGTCTCGCAAATGACATCCAGGTACAATTAGTAATAGAGCCATGGGACTTTAGGACCTAGTTTCCGTTAGAAGTGGCAATTGGCAACCTAACCCAATATGTCCACTTATAAAACCCAATTCACCTATATTGTAATATGGGTTGATTTGGTTGAACTCATATTAATCCATATTTATATGGGTTGAAAATGGGTTCAATATGGGTTGAATCACTACAACATCGTCGGTCACTCTTCTCGATAATTGTTTGAAAAAACAATTCCCGTCCTTCTTCTTTTCAATCATGTATTCTAAAACAAGCCCACCTTGAAATCTTTTTTATTGGTAACCCTCGTCTTCTTTATTTGTCAAGTTCTATGAATCCACCTTGCACGTGGATAAAATTTATTTATTCAAGATATAAGCGATTCAAATGGTTAATCATGGTCTCCGATGACATAGGTTTTTGGGCAATTGTAGCTCTTAATGAGTTTTACAAAATAAACGATTCTGATCATTTATTAATTTAGACCCAGAATAATCCAAAAATTAAGAAATTGGATGAGTCCAGTCCCTGCATAGTATTGGAGAAGGATCCAAAATACAAAAAGATTTTGGGTGCCAGGCGAGCATGCACCACGTGGCTGTGCCAGAGCACCCAATGCGATCGCCCGAAAATATTTTGGATGGTTCAGATTCTCTCTCTCTCTCTCTCTCTCTCTCTCTCTCTCTCTCTCTCTCTCTCTTTTTCTCTTTTACATCAAGACCATCTAAAAGTGTTTTGAACAGTCGAGATGGGTGCTCGGACACGGTCACGTGGTGCCCGCCCGACACCCAAAAATTGATCCCAAAATACCCTTCACGCCATGTAGTAAAATTTTCACCGGAGTTTCCTCTAGTGTCACAATGACAACGAGAGAGAGAGAGAGAGAGTACAAACGTTAAAAATTTACTAGGAAAACTTGTATACACGGCTTCTGAAACGCGACATGCTGTATGTGGACGTTCGGGGTAGCCCACGTTTTTGGTTGCGTTTGTGAAAAAGGGCGATCAGGGAAAAGAAAATTTTAGAGTCGCCACCCGGGGTTTAATTTTTAGAAAATGTTAGGTACCCGAGAAACCGTTTAGAAAAATAGTGACTCTTGTACCGCTGAAAAAGGGTTTGATCTGCGAAAAATAGAGTTTTGGGTTCGGGAGCCAAGTTACCCGCGGGGAAGGTTTTGTTCGAAAAATGCACCCCGCGTGCCCGGAATTTTTCGGTCTCTACTAAATCTTTGTGGGATTATTCTTTAAAAAGATTTTATAAAAAACTTTATTTCACATAAACAATATATCAAAATATAACATGCTTAAAGGAAATGAATAACGATAACAAATCACGCAATACACAATCAAATATGTAAATGCGAGAAAATTAACTAAGAGGGGGTTTAAGTGCAGAAGCAGAAAGTAAAGGGGGTTAATCGCAATTTACCCCACTAGTTTTTCCCAAAAAACAGAGCATCGGGTCTCAAAAAACAGAGTATTGCAAAAATATTCCCATGGATGTCGTACGGTGTCCCAAGTTGTACCGCACAGTGTACTTTGGATGCCGTACGGTGTCTCTATCAACCGATAGTTGACCTACATATGGTAGAAACAAACATTTCAATATGATGGAGCCATAAAAATTTATACTAAACTAAATTTGTAGACAAAGGAACGAACAACTGATATGGAATATGTCAAAGATACTGTTGGAGATATTTGATGACATAATCAAATCAAGGACGAGTGCCTAGTGAGTCCATATTTCATGTTTTTATCACTGCCTATCTTAGTTCACAAGGTCACGGTTGCTTAGATGAAGCATCCAGCATTTACAATCGCATGATTCAACTGGGTGGCTACAAGCCCCCACTTAGCTTGCATGATTCTCTATTCAGAGCCCTTGTGAATAATCCAGGAGGCTCCTCTAAAAAATATCTCAAACAGACAGAGTTTGTATATCACAATTTGGTAACTTCATAATTTCAGATACATAAGGATATTCAGAAAAATGCAGGAGCACTTGGGGTCCGTCAATGTGGTCGCATATCACAAAATCATAGAGGTGTTATCTAAAGCTCAACAGATCGAACTTGCTAAGTGGGAGAGTTCTGGGAGAGCGGTTTGAAACCCATAGGGCCATCTTATATTGATTTAATGAATATGTATTTCAATTTAGATCTACATGGAAAATTGGAGTCAACTTTCTCCCAATGCCTTGAGTGGTTACCTGTCTAATGGAGAGTCTGTGAAGGCAGAGAAAACATATGTTTTAATGTGCCAGAAAAAATTTATGACGTAGATCTCTAGTGGAAAACTTGATTATATATGCGCATAAGTGAAAAAAGTGCATTACCCTGGTGTAGAATCCACAAGAGCAGGCCATGGAGCATGTTCCAACAGCATCTTGACATATTCCATATCAGTAGTCCTCAACAAAAATAGATTAGATTTCTTTGCGTCCGATGGAGGTCACATATCCTGAAAACAATACTGAAAACATACGGATGAATGTAAATAATACTGCACCAACAAATCCTGAAAACATACGGATGAATGTCACTGAGTTAACTATTTGTATAGAGACACTAAATAAATGTGTGGGTGCGTGTTTCGGTGCTTGTTAGAGATACATAAAACTAAGATAGATCAGATGAGGTTGCTCACCCTCCCTCGGTCCAGATCATTATTATAAGCAAAGGGTAATGGTTGCATTTTGGGTTCCAAAGCATTCATGTATCTATGTGGATCAAAATCAAATAGTCTAAACTGCTGAAATACACATAGAAAACAGAACATTAGTGAAAACACATACCTACCATGAAGGCAATAGTTGATATGAGGAGAAAACTTCCGCTGTCATATTTTGTGATTATTCAGACCATGCTTTGCACACTTAATCAATTGATTCAACCTATTCAGCAATGGAATGTCTTCGTTGGACTAGATTCCAAATGGTAGGTTGGCATCCTTCGTATGGTCATCCAACTTTGTGCAGGAAGCAAGGACCAAGGCTTTTCTGAAACCAAAGCAAGTCAGTTCCAGAGAGAAACACGTGAAGTAACAAAAAGCACGACCTTGGCTCGAAGTACACCATAGACACTCCTGAACAGGCCCTCAATTGCAAGGTCAGTAACCTGTTTTATTCTTCTTATATATCCCATCGTATACATCGTAATATAACCCTATTTTCAAATCAGAAAGTACCCAAAAAGAGCCATTATGGGGCATCAGTTCTCAGAAAGTGACAGTAATCACTATCTATGCAACTCAAATATTTGTATAAGATCAGCTGAAGTGTCAGTCGGAGAGGATGAACAGATTTTCACGATACAAATTTAAAAAGAGGGCAGCTTTCCACACATAGATTGAAAATTACACCTATACATTAACAAGCATGTGAGCCAGAAGTAAAATGCACACTAGATCCATGAGCTGATTCTGACTATAACTTTAAAACCCCTTGAATTCTTTAAGACGGGTGCCAATCAAAAAACAAATACATGTTCTGCCAACGGAAATTCCCATAACACCATCATAATCATTGACCAAAACACATCACTGACTCAGGGCAAGACCTTTAACAATATCAGAACCTATATGAAGATAGTATATTCTCAACCAAAACACTTAGTCTTGTTTAGTATGGAACTGAACTCAAGTGCTGAAATTGTGTATTTAGGTGCAAAATATTAAGTGTTATATGTTGGAAACCCGTACTACATGTTGGTTACATAATCCCAGTTGCTCAAATAAAGTTTAGAGGCTGGATTTACCTCTGTAAAGTGCCTAAAGTGCTGAAAACAGGACCCTAGCTGCTGGAATTTGCAAATAGCATTAGCCTATGAAGTGGGGAAAATGCTCTATCAGTTCTTATTTGTGTGGCTTGGGGTCCCATAATCTAACACTACCACTAATCAGAACAGTGGACCACCAAAATCTAAATAAAAGTACTTGATATGCACAATCTAACATGTTTGATGAATAGAACAAGCCAATGATAAGAACTGTTCATCAACTAGTCACTTTTCCAAATAGTCTTCTCAACATCCAAAGGCACATGGAAAATTTTACGTAGTTTACCAAAATTGTCAACTTTGAAGACAGCCCCTGACCTAGGAACAGGTACAGTGGTCAGCTCCTTCTCTTTCAGCGAAATATTACATGTTCTCTACTGTTACATTTAATGCAGCGATGCTTTTTCAGCATCAATATTAAACTTTGTTACCACGTCGTAATGAGTATTGTTGACAACGCAAATTAGGCTGCTGAAAGGTATGCGAAATCATAATGTGTGAACAGGGAGGAGGATACTTAGTGCCTTAGTCGAAAAATGGAACGACCACGTAAACCTGCTAAACAGATTGTAGGAGCAACTTTATCTATTCTACCTGCTTCAGTAGTGAGACCGTCAAATGCAAAGACAACATACAAACTTGCTGAGTTACTTTCTAAGTGTGCAGGCCAAGAGAAACTAAAAGGCATATCAAGGCTAACGATTCCAACTACCAAAAGACGCCATGAATATACAAGTTTTATTCATTTTCCATTCACTAAAATGGTCTTAGAAAGCCAAAGTGTATTTCTAGATACTCATTAATTTTGCTGCCCCCAATGCTCAGTCAGTTGCCCTTCCATTTGTACTTCATAAAGCTATTTTAACTAAAGACAAATGTAAATACAAAGAAATCAAATGCTAATTATTGTCCTCAACACATATTAAGCCAAAATATGAACTCAGTATGCAACAGCTGCTTATGGGACAGGGACAATACACATTTTGATAGCAGGACGCATGTAGATGAAGGAAACGAATATGGGTTCTTGGATAGAATGATTAAAGTGATAAGTGTTTGCATAAAATTCCTACCTATGCTATTGGCATAAACAGTGAGTTAATGGGTTTTTCCAAGGTGCATTAATACAAAGAAATAGGAAGTTTCCTCAAAGGCATCTCTACAGCTACCTGAACTAGAAACTGGATGTTCATTGTTCACATGCATTCTTTCAAGAAAGATATCCTAGAATGACCAAAGCAATGATTTTGAGTGAGAAGCAGAAACCACAAAAAGAGCCACAGATGTATCTTGAACAGATCTAGAAAAGAACAATCACAAATGAAAAAAATAGAGAAAAGCAATTAATCATACGACAAAATCCGAGATCAGAAGACGGTCCCTAAGAGGTTTTAGCCTTGGTTGCCTACAGAACAAACCAATCACATCTTGAAGCGGCTTCCCCCTTCGCCTCGCATAAATCGAGATCGTAGTCCTCTTCACCTTTCTCGTACATCTGTATCATACCCGATGGATGATGCATCCTGAACAGATCTAGCAAACAAAAATTAAACAATGAAAAGAAAAGCAAAAATTGAAAAATTCGAGATCAGAACTCAAACCCTAAGGGGCTTTGCCTCCGAAGCAAACAAATCACATCGGAAATATAGGTTTATATTTTCGTGGGGCCTTCGAAACTTGTATACGATTAGAGGCATGCCTTGGATTTGTAAAGCTCCTCGTTGACATTGGGTCTAAAGTTTCCCTAAATCTAAAATGAAAGATTTCCTTATATATATTGTGGTATTTTCAAAATTAAATGAAAATATATGGGTTAGAATGTTACTCCATTTTATACGTATTAAATATATATCGGGGGGCGGCTCCAATCGGGTGATACAAATATATAACCCTTACCCTAAACCGGTCGGGTTTTTTCCCCCAAAAAAAAAAAAAAAAAAAAAAATTGGAAAAAAAAAAAAAACCTTCTCATTAGGGGCGGGTATGATTATTATCGTTACTTCGGCCTAATAATAAAAAGATACTATACCCAACTTTTCAAGCCTAAAAAGATTGGCAAAAGGCGGGTTTTGTCATACCCGATCCCAACCCAAAAATCTAACTCCAATAATAAAATCCAGTTGGAAAGTTAAAGAAAAATTAGACAGTCACTACCACAGTTAACTAACATTTTCTTTTTTTTGGTCCATAGTGGTGTAGTTAAGAGGTAGTTAATATGTGAAAGAGTTAGAAAATAGTTAGTCCAGAAGTCAACTGTGAAACCTGTGGTAGCTACAAAGAAGAGAGAGAAGAGAGGAGAGAGAAAGAGAGAAAAGAGGGAGCAAGTGTCTGACGCGCCTGACACAGGAGAGAGAACCCGACTTTGGTAGGGAAAAAGTCGGAGAGAAACACTTTTGTTTTTGTATACCATCAGAGAGTGGGTCCTTTTCAATCTTATATTTGTATATTTTTTACACTTTAACAACACCACTACAACACTCATTAACTTAACAACACATTTTGTCATAACAACACATAAATAGGACCCACTTTTTACACTTTTGTGTCATATAACAACACAAATTTAACTCCACCACTACAGATGGCCTAAGCAGGTAATGGATGGATACCTCCCGTTCCCTTTTTTTTATACATATTAAGAAACTATAGTTTTTTATTCCTTCTTCTTTTTTTTTTTATACATATTAAGAAACTATAATTTTTATTCCAAAATTTCTGAGCACAAAATAATTGTAACTTTACAAACATTTCCACTATCTATAAGGAAAATGTAAATGAAATATGTAATGTGGTTACTTAAGTGTAAGGGTAAAAATACAAGAATAAAAGTAAAATTTAATGTAAAAATTTTGTGATGGATAAAGTCTACTCTACCCTTATCCTAATCTGGCCGGAGCCAGAGGATAAAAATTTTGTGACGGTTCGGGACGGGTCGGGCTGATCCGTTCGACCATCTTCCCACCATTAACTTCGAGGTCTCCCTCCAAAAAACCCTACAATAAACCTTGTGGATGCTCCTGTCTCCACTACTATACCCGACTTTTCAGGTCAGGAAAAGATTGGACGGAAAGTACTCCGTGCTGCCTCGTAATGGCCGAAAGGGTTATCGGAAGCAACCCAACGGGAAAGGCCCTGTGGTATCGAACTTGATCACCCATAATCGTACAACGTGGGAACTAATTCGACAGCAGCTAAGAAGTGTAAGGTTGCACAGCAGCTGAGCAATGAGTTGAATTTTTTTTTATCCTTTAACCTTTCGAAAACACTTTTTCAGTGGTACCATCTCTCTCCAAAGAACAATCACATTCTCTCGATTACTTACTCTCTCGAGTCGTCATCGTCATCGTCGGCACCATCTCAACCGTTTCACTAATTTGGGTATGTTTCACATTCCTTTTGCTTTACCTTCCATCTCTTTGTTTTGGTTCTAGGGTTTTGTTGAGCAAAATGAAATGGAAATGGGAAATTTAAGTAAAATGAATGGGGGAAGTCAGATTATTTGCTTTTCTTTTAGCTGAGCTGGAAAAGTGAGCAAAACGAATATCTCTAAAAGTGTTTATTTTCATTTCATTTCCATTTCCATTTCCATTTCCACTGCCATTTCCTTTCCCTCTACAAATTCCAGATTTACACTACTTGAATGGGGAAACTAGATTATTTGCTTCTGTTTAGCTAAGCTAGAAACCTGAGAACAAAATGGATAGCACTATGTAATTTCATTTCCATTCCCATTCCCATTCCCATTTCCCGACGAATGCCACATATAAGCACAGTATAATCGTGTATCTCTGTATTGGTAGATGAATTAGGTTTTAGATTGATTTAGTTTTCAGGGAAAGTTGGATAACATGTGATTTGCTTCTTATGTTCATCGACATTGTGCTTTATGTCCACTAAAAATATTTTCTGAGATTATGGTTTCCTCGGCTATTTCGGTTTGTCTCTGTGTGTACTGTCTCGAAGAATCAAACATCTGAATTTCTCTGACCCTTGGAAAGTTTTACCTGGAATTTTTTTGTAGGACATTGTATCACGTATTCGCACTACACAAAATGTTTCTCTGGATTTGCTTTAACCTGCATGGGATTTGTTTTAAGCTTGCCTAATGAAGAAAGACTTCACTTAGGTTTGTGAATCGCGACACTCATGACAGAACTGCTTTAATGTAGCCCTTCTCACCAGTTGATTGGCTGGACTAGACATGGGATTGGATTATAAATCCTGTGTGAAGTCATTTCCGGCATTTGGATGCAACTATAGGCGCAGGGAATACATACTTGTTGGACAATGAATCCTGAAAAGCACAGGCTTACATGGATATGGTATTGCTGATGCCCTCATTAATAGTCTGGTGGGATTACTCGTCGTATGAAGTTATACATCCGCTCACTATTTGTCTGGCTGATCAAACATGCCCAAAATTCTTCGAGTTGCATTAATTTGTTGCTGGCTTAGCGGATACAGTATATAATCAAGTTCGTATACACAAATCTTTGATTTTGATTGTCACCCCTGTTTCATTTATGAGTCATGACTTTTATTTTTATTGTCAATTTTTACTACTCGAAGAAAAGTTGATATTAAAGTTGATTAATCTTTCAATACTTGGCTCAGTAAATATGATTATTTCATCTGTTCACCATGCTAGGTTTTTTTGCCTTCAATTACCTGCCATGGTTGAAGTACAAAGGGATGTCTGTCTCCCAAATTCAGTGCTTTAATATTTCTGGTGATATTAGTACTGAATGTTGGTTATTTCTTGCAAAATTTTCCTTTACAGTTTGTTTCTGCATTTTTTCTTCAGGTCCAATGGAGTACAGCTCAGATGAAGAGTCAGATTTCAGTGACTCAGAGATCAGTGAGTACAAAGAAAAACCTTATGAGGAACTAAGGTCTGGGAAGTACAAAGTAAAGAACGTGAACGGTACGCTCAGGAGCCCATTCTGAGCTGGAAAGAAGAAACAAGAATTTAAATACAAGGAACGTGAACATTACACTCAGGTTCCCGTTCTGTGCTGGAAAGAAGAAACAAGAATTTAAATATAAGGAACTTCTTCAACATGCTTCAGGAGTAAAGGTTCAGCCAGCAGAAGACCAAAGCAAAAGGCAAACCACCTGCCACTGGCAATGTACTTGGAGGCTGACCTAGCGAACGAGGCGGAGCAGCCACCACCAGTCATTGAAGTAGCTCCAGTATCTGAGACATCTGAGCAAAATGATCTCTACTGCTGGCCCTGGACAGGGATTGTTAGAAACATTGTTCAATCCCCGAAGAATGGAAAAGAAATAGGTAGCAGTGAGTATTTGTTGAAGAAGTTCAACAAATTCAAACTCCTAGAAGTTGAGATTTTATATGATGACCATAACCAAAATGAATAGGGTATTGTGAAGTTTGATAATGACTGGACTGGTTTTAAGAATGCCATGGAATTTGAGAAGTCATTTGAAGCTGATCATCAGAGTAAAAAGGAGTGGAAGGCTCACAGAGAACTTCCTAGTCCAAGTATTTATAGATGGTTAGCTCGTTCAGATGATTATGATTCAGAAGGGCCTACTGGAGAATACCTTCGTAAGACAGGAGAGTTGAAGACAATCTCTAACCTTGTCCAGGAAGCCACTCAAGACAGTAACAAGATTTTAGCTAACCTAGCCAGTGAGATTGATTTAAAGAATCAAAATCTGGATGAATTGCAGTACAAGTGCAATGAGAAGACAATGTCATGCATTGAGCAGGATGCTTGAGGAGAAAGACATGCTACACCATTCTTTCTATGAAGGTTCACCTTCCTCCTCCTGTGTGTGTGTGTTTGTAGGCATCTGTGTTCCCATGCATGTGATTTTCTATATCTTCATCGTATGCCTATTTATTCATGATGAGCAGATTATGCTAATTGACCATTTTCTGCTCACCAAAGTGTTTTTGTGCATCACTATCATTATGTTACTTTGCATGTGTTTGATGCTCACCCCTGTATCATTTCTTACCAAATGCATAGCTTGGTAATCTGCGTCTAATTATTGGATATTTGTGTTTCTGAGTAGATATAATGAATCTTCCGCCTATGAGTTGTGTGTGAAAAGGAAAAATGAAAATTTTGTTGAGACCTAGAACATGTACGGGCTTTATGGGACGCAAAATGGATGTTGTTTTTATATTCTTACTACATAAAGTTTATGAGTTCGTCATAATATTCCATCTCTGTCCCAGAATCAAGAAAGATGCAGCGCCTTGCACGAGAGCACATTCACAGAATTTTAGATGAATAGAAGATGCTAAACTATGACTTGGAGGTTGCATGGTCATTTACATTGATTATTTCTGGTGATACATTTTTCCCTTTTTCTTTTGATAAATTCTTCATGCTCATAGCTGATATAACTTTTGTTGTGCTATTTAGAATACGACGAGAAACGATTCACTGGAAATGGCTTCTATGGAGCAGAAAAAGGCTGATGAGAAGTTCTTAAGGCTTGTTGAAGAGCAAAAGGTCTGCCACCTAGTATTATACTTTGGACAAGATACTGTAGTTTATACTTGTAACATTTTTTTTCCTTGTAGAACTGCATTAGCCTTCATTGAATATTATTTTTGAATGTGCAAAAAGAGAAACAAGAGGCTTTAACCCAGATGCTTCAATTGGAAAGGCAGCTAGATGCTAAACAGAAATTGGAGATGGAAATTGAAGAACATAAAGGAAAACTGCAGGTGATGAAGCATCTGGGAGATGAAGATGATGCAGCTGTTCAGAATAAGATAAAAGAGATGAACGAGGAATTGGAGGAGAAGGTTGACCAGATGGTTAGTTTGGAAGACCTTAATCAAATCCTTATTGTGAAAGAGCGCCAAAGTAATGACGAGCTGCAAGAAGCTCGAAAAGAACTGATTGCGGTATGATCTCTCTGATGTCCCTGCCATTTTGTTCTTTGAGGCCTTGTTTTAGCTGTTGTGTGGGACTACTTGTATGACAAATTAGATAACATGAATTCTGGCAGTGTCTTTTTAGTTAAATGCGTAGTAGCACCACACCCATCATGTGAGCTTGGCCATGAATTAGGGTTCCACTTTGCGCATTTCTGATGATCTCTTAGGTCAGGAAAGTCATCATCAGTCAAATTTACTATTGTGATGTTCTAATTTTTTTCCTGCAGTTGGTGATAAATGAAGTGACAATAGCTCAGCTCTTGAGTAAAAGATATCAACTAGTTGATGTATTTTTTGATCTTGAACGTATCGAACTTTTGATTGTTTTATCTGGATTCCTTCCTGGTACAATAGAACCTTTGTGAGCCATACAAATGTGTGCAGCTAGTTTCAATAATGGCTTTGTGCGCAGCTGTATTTCCTCACGGTGCTGAGAATTATCATTCTTTTTTTTTGCTTCTGGAGACTCTTCACGTTATGGGGTTCTTTTTCCTTATGTTAAAAGGAGTGCTTGGCTATGGCCTTATGGATTTCTTTTTCATTGTCCTCAGGCCGGATCTCATCCGAGATTCACATTTCCCGACCAAATTCTCATGATCCGAACCGTCCAATATGTTTAAAACGTATTTTTTTAATAATGTAGGCTAGAAATCATCAAAACAATGTCCGGGAAGAACTTCATCCGATTATTTTTTTATAAAATTGTACATATGCGATTTTTATGAAAAAATAATCCGATGAACCCCTTCCCGGTCATTTTTTTAGGTGATTTCTCCTCGGGACCCATTTAAACACGTTTTAAAAACATTGACGGTTCGGATCATTAAAATTTGATTTGGAAAGTAAAGGTGTACGTGGATGGAAGGAAAATCCGAGATCCAGGTGTCCTTGTCCTTATGTTAAAAGAGTTTGAGAGTTAATTGATATGATTCCAATATAAGTTCTTTTTTATACTCGAATGATATGTAGTAATTTAATTAAGTACTACCAATTTTCCTAATGGAATGATATGTAACGATATTTCTCTGCATAAAAAATATTATAATACATATATTCTTTTTTCAAGAATTAATTTTGTCGTGATACTATCAGCACTAATATCTTGAATACTAATACGTAATGAACCACAATAACCTAGTATTTATTTTAAAGATCGATCCCGTCCACTGTGTTTGTTGATGAAATTAGTCACACAATTTTTTTTCTTAATCGAGTTCTAAGAGCCCCTTCATCCGGATGTGAATTCATTAATAAAATGATATTTTCTGTTTGATCAAATGTTTAATGATATGCTATTAACTTCATTCTAATACAAAATAATACTAATCTATATTATGCAAAAAGATAGACGGTTCTAATGGAAAAAGAAAAAAAAGAAAGAGAACTCAAGTGGGGCTCGTTTGTGCACTCTAAGACTTTAGAACGTAATAACGCATTAATGTACTTCCGATCATTTGTTTATCGATATCCAATGATTTCCAATTTTAGTGAACATGATGGAATAAATGAAACGTGAAATCTTAACGGTTCAGATCGACCATTATAAAAATAGACTCAGTAGTGATTTTTAGAATCTATACCTTCAAATTACTTTATAATAAGTCATGTGTTGTAGTTAAATGTACTAGAGTCACCCGACTGCGACACAATCATGACGATCCAAGTCGTTGATTTTGTTGTGCTTAGTGATTAAATCATTCATGTGTACTTTTGCCCTGATCGGGTTTAGAAGTTCCTTTCATCAAGATGCAAATTCATTAGGAAAATGATATTTTATGTCCGATCAAGTGTTAGTCACATGATCGGACACAATCATGATGATCGAGATCATTGATTTCATTCTGCTTATTGGTTAAATCGTTCACGTAAAGTTTTCACTCGATCGAGTTTAGAAATCCCCTTCATTGAGACACAAATTCATTAGGAAATTGATATTTTGTGTCCAATCAAGTGTTAGCTACACGACCGCAACACAATCATGATGATTGAGATTGTTGATTTCGTTGTGCTTATTGATTAAAGCACTCGCGTAAATTATTGGCACGTTTGGGTTTAGTAATGCTCTTCATCGAGATGTAAATTCAAGATTCAGGAGGCCCGTAGTGAATAAGCTCACTACACCCTGTAGTGAGTAATCACCACCGTCCGTTTGGCAATCAACAGTCCTGATTAAATGCAAATTATCTTACATGTAAGACACTTATCTTTTGTGTAAGATAATCTGGACCGTTAATTGCCGAACGGACGGCCATGATTGCTCACTATAGGGCCCCCAATCCTGTAAATTCATTAGGAAAATTATATTTTTCCTCTGATAAAGTGTTTAATGACTATGCGATTAACTTAATTACTAGTACGAATAATCTAATCCATGATCCGTAAAAAATCGGAGAAATTCCATAAAATACAACGTTATTTAGAGAAAGTTAAGAATTTTAGAATAAAGTGATTGTAAACTAAGATAATGACATTTATTGGTTGGAAACAATGTGAAAATCTTTTGTAGCTATATGTCATACTTTTTTTGTGACAAAACATTTCGTAGCTTTAAGTCTTAAATTAAACGTTAATGCTACAAATTTATAGTGACAAATATAGTGTGTAGCAAGACTCAATTTCCTTCATAGCTGTTGTGACTAACTGTCTTGTCAAAATTAATGTCGTCACCATAACTCTCCCTTGTAATTTTGTTGCCACACATATGATTTTGTAACATAACTAATTCTATTGTGACAAATAATTTTGTTGCAAGTACGTACACCTATTGCCATGAAGTTTATTTCCGTCCCTATAAGTAAAGTCCCAACTCTTTTGCAACAAAATAAATTGTAGTAATAATAATAATTTGTTGTGACAAACCATTTCGTCATGATAAATCTAAAATGGACCTTTATTATGACAAACCTATCGTGACAAAATTATTTTGTGGCAATATTCAATTCCCACCAGCGGGAAACTTTCCCGCCATACTTGTGCGACAAAATATTGCAACGAAAGCAATTTTGTCACAATAACTCTACCTCATATGGTTTGATGCTACAAAATCAAATTTTGTCACAACAAGTGAACATATAGTGACAAAATTTATTGTGAGGAATTTTCTTTCATTGCAAGAACTAAAATTTGTTGTAGTAGAACTTGATTTATTCAATTGAGTTGATTTTTTGTAGGGGCACTTGAAAATTATCTCAAGATTAATGAACATTTCGGATTATTCTCGTGGGACCCAAAAGTGGGCTCCGCAAGCAACCGTACATTTTCGATATCCCGTTAGTTCGGTACCCTTAGCATTATCGTTTGTTACTTATGGAATTTGACAATTCGATAAATGACATTTAATAAAGAGCGAGAACGGATTCACCAGACACCACAGATGCATGCCCTCACTTCAGTATTTTTAAAATTTTTATATCCAACTAAAAATTAATGGCAATGACTGGGGATGTCCTAATATTATATTAAGTGATCACTTATTTTGTCACGCCCACAAATTTAATAGACCAAATATAGATGATATCCACGTGGGACAAGTCAAAAGTCTTATAATTTTCCTTTGAATAGTCAAAGTCCAAAATAATACATTCTCACTTTAAATAATTCAATGAGTTCTAATAACTAGAACCCATAACCCAAAGGCATAAGTATCAAGTTTGAAGAGTTATTACATTAGCCAAATAGTCAAAAGATTAACAAATAGAAGTTACAAAACCATGTTTCAAAAATATGAGACAAAGATGGGAAAATAACTCCATGCTCGATGAAATCCAATGCTATGCATCCACACTTCATGCACCCATCTCATATGCCTTGCCGTGTACCTGAAAATTGATAGGTTGAGCTACACTAGCCCAGTAGGAAAACCATTCTAATAACGCTAGGTGTATAAAGATGATAAGTGCACGTGAAATGAGCATGAGACAAACACAGTGGTTTGATAAATACAATGTTTCATGTTGAAAAGTGATGACTCATGAATGATATATGAATCAAGTTAAAAGTCCATGAGTTAACATTTATAAACTCGTCATCTTCGTTCATGAAAACTTCTTTTATTAAATCTTGAGTGTTTCATACGTGCTAAGTACTTAAACTCTCTTTTTCGCTTCAACTCATCTATGAACTCTATCTATACACATATCGGGAAGTTTCAGGTCCGGTAACCCGTACTAGGGTATATACGTCCCAAATACTCTTATCCATCCTGTAAGAATAGTATATTCCGTATTTCACAGGCCACGTTCACCATGCCCAGCTACGCTGGTAATAATAGTATATTCCGTGTTTCACAGGCCACGTTCACCATGCCCAAGCTGGTAATAATAGTAACAATATTCCGTGTTTCACAGGCCACGTGCACCATGCCCAGCTTTGCTGGTAATAATAGTATATTCCGTGTTTCACAAGCCACGTTCACCATGCCCAGCTACGCTGGTAATAATAGTAACAATATTCCGTGTTTCACAGGCCACGTGCACCATGCCCAGCTCTGCTGGTAATAATATTATATTCCGTGTTTCACAGGCCACGTGCACCATGCCCAGCTCTGCTGGTAATAATATTAACAATATAATGATATACCAACGTTATTACAACGTGACTCACTTTAGCTTAAAGCATATCCACTCATCAACCACACACACTCATCCTAAATTTGTAACGTCTCATCTATTCTTTACCGTCCCGCCTTCTCTCATTTTCACAAACCATAGTGCAATCTTCCACTTTCTCCAACAAGGATCCACGTGTCCAAGGAAATGCCGATATGTTTGAAAATAGCCTAAATGTCCATCAAAAGCCCAAGTGTTCACCAAATTCTCAATAGCGTGTACCAAAAGCCAGTTTTCGCTAAGAACACCAAGGTTAGTCTAAAAATGTGTCCAAGTATCCCAAGGAATATTCACGTGTCCAAGAACGCATCCAAGTATCCAATTATACCAAAATGTCATATCTTTCATGAAAAATTCCATTTCCAAACACTTCAAAATATCCCTTTATTTAATAGGGAAATTAATCCCTCTGCCGGATTTTGTGGGTTCCGTTCACCAATTGTCAGGGACACACCGAATGGTGGCCCTGTAATTCACATTTATCCATAAAACACTTTTGATTCAAACCCATTTCAAAACTTCAAATTTTGTCCCATCATTATCATTTGCATCGAAATGTCAAACCAACTCCTTACGTTACCCCAAATGTAGCCAAAATAAAGTTGGAGGGATGTACGATGTGTCAACTATTCAAGGGGAGGATAAATGATGAAAATATAGTATTTTAGCATTTTCCAACCAGTCGGAGGTTTTCGCCCAACTGGTTGGGCCAAGACAGAGACAAGAACAATTTTTCAGAAAAGTCCAACCGGTTGGATGTTTTTGCCCAACTGGTTGGGCAGAGACAGATTCGAGTGAAATTTTCAGAAGCGCCCAACCGGTTGGGGGTTTTTGCACGACTGGTTGGGGAAACCCAGATTTTCTGCGAATTTTTCCCAAAGCACGAAACTTCATCCCAAGTCATATTTTGATGTTTTAGGCTAAAAATTTGAAGTGTCAAACAACTAATGGACATGGAGGGAGGGTAAAACAACTATAAATTGCATCAAACAACAACCCAATCCATAGATCAAAAATCCAAATTGAACAAAACCCACTTAGGAGAGAAAATCATGGTTTTGGGTAAATTGAAGAACAAGAGCAAGATATATGCAACACATCACATAAATACAACTAGAGGGAGTAGAACTTGTTCTCCTACCTCAAGATTGAAGCTCCAATGCAAGAAAATATGAAAATCCTAGCTTCCTTGATCAACCCCAACCGAAAATGAACTCTCCGGAGTGATTCCAAGCTACCCCGGGCTCCAAAACACGCGTAGAAGAAGTTTCTTGGGTTGAATCTTGAAGAGAAGAGGTGTTGGAGGTGAATTTGTGGTGGGATTTTTGAAGAAACTTGATAGGAGAAGGAGAGAGAGAGAGGGGCTGATTTTTAGAGAGGAAGAGAAATGTGTTTGGACCAAAAAAATTCAGCCATATACACTTATATATACAACCCCCTTTATGCACTTACACCCCCTAAGTTTCTAATGTGTTATAAATGAACCCAAGTGCAATTGTCATACTCACATTGGCCCCACATTAACTCATTTTCAATTTCTCACATCTCCCCAATATTATTTCCGGAATAATGCATAAAAATATGGGTCCTTACATTCTACCCTCCTTAGAAAAATTTTGTCCTCAAAATTTGATAAAACAACAATAATTTAAGTCAAACAACTTCCACACCAAATACGAAGTGATAAGCTTAAAGAACCCAACTTGTCCACAACATCAACGTTCACAATAATGAAAAAAAAAATTTAATCGATTAATAAAAAGTATGTCGGGATACTTCTCTCGCATCTCATCCTCCCTTTTCTACACTAATTTCTCGCTTCCAAAGTTATTTCATGACACGTTCACTAATGGTGTAATCTTACCCCTCAACATTTGGTCCCGTGAATACAGGATACGTATCAGTTCCTCCCCATAGGACGCATTGGCAGCAGGTTCTTAATCATGAGCAAGATAATTGCACATGTGTACCTTCAAGTTCCATGACTCAAACATTAATTTCTACTCGTCCCGCTAACGTCCTCACGCACCCCGCTAATGTCCTCACGCACCCAAGCTCCTCCCTAGAGGCATCGCACTACCCGGTGTAGTCAAACGAGAGAAATCTAGAATAGAGGACGATAATATCAACCAAACTCAAGAAACCCAAAATCTCGAACATATTGCTCGGGCGTTGCCACTCATAACTAACCCAATCTAGCCCGGATCGCTCCACCAAGACTCGCATCTATAAAGCTTAGTATACAAACGGTACTCTCTCAAAAGTTCAAGGACAACGCGAGATGAGATTGATGCTCCTCCACAAAAACAACAACATGGATGACCAAGAGAGGCTTGAAGAGATAAGGTTCATCAATTTTAAGAACAAATAATACATTCGGTGTCTTTGATGTGCAAACGTATGTTCAAAAGAGACTTACTAGGCGAAATAGAATTATCGAGATCTAAGATTTGTTAAGGAGCTCCTCGAAGTTAGAACTAAGAGTTTACCGAAAAAAAAGAAGTTAGAACTAAGCAAGATATTGAAATTACACCAGTTAAAACACTTTCAATTAAGCTTCCAAGCCTTAAAGAGATCAACGGTAAGGTCAATTTAAAGAAAACTGAACGTGAACTCAACACATCATTTCGTTATCATCTTGAGGATTAAAACATGAATAGTTAACCAAGATTCCACAATTTAGGGAAAAGAAGAGAAATTTTAACGAAATAATTATACTAGACTCTGAGAAAATAAGGTAGGGAGAAAGCTTGAACCAGTGAGAAGACCTCACAATAACATAGAGCCTCAATAAGTAAAAAGAACACAAGGCATAAACCCAAAATGGACAAGATTTCCAACAAAATTGCATTTGAAAACTTTGGTTGACCGATTTACTTCCAAAAATGGAAAATATCACAAGATTTAGACACTAAGGAAAACAACATCATTGACAAGAGTTAACATGGAAAAATGTTTGTGAACTATGTCGAACAGGTTACCACTAAATTTGACTCAATTAGATTCTAGTACCAACACCAACCCTTGAGTAAAAAGGCAATGGTTAGAGCAAGAGTGACGATGTGAAATACATACGTAAACAGAGGAGGAAGTGATCTACACGAGTAATGCTCCAACGGTTTCCGGCGCTCTCATAAGACATAAAGCAAAAACTCTTTGAAAGGACAAACACAAACTTGACACTTAAATCAAGCCACAATCACGCTTTACTTAGATAGTTACTCCATACCCAAGGTGAAATCAAATCTCATCTCACTCAGTACGGAAAAATCTTGAAAACAAAGTAACAATCTAGAACAATTAACTCGCTATCCGACAATATGATCATGAAATATTTTACCGACCCACAATGCATCAATTAACAAGGGAGAGCTAAGATTTGGAAGGAAAGAGGTGCTTTACAATCGAATGAATCTTATGCAAGGGAGAAAAATAAATAGAGTGTACCCTTTACGAATGAAGCCTCTGGATGCTAAGAAGTGATAGATGGTGGTGGGATAGTGGTAGCGACATCATAGACTATACCCGGAGTATTCCAACCCTGCGTGTAATAATCCCTCTGCCCCGGACTCAGACTCGATGCCAACGGACTAGTTCCATATTCAACGTGAGACGCCTGATTCGGAGTAGCTTGTCGATACTGTGATTGCCCATGTGTACCCCTCTGCTGCCGATTAACACTCTGCCCAAACACCGGCGATTGTACGGAACTCGACTCACTATTAGCTTTCGCTCCTTGTGGACAATTTCGCACTAGATGGCCGAGCTGGCCGCAACGATGACAAGATTTAGGAGGTCGAGGGCACTGCGAACGAATATGCCCCGATTGGCCACACCTATGACATAGCGCTAGAGACTTAGCAGGAATCTTCTGGGAACATTTACTCGATACGTGATTAAACCCACCACACAAGTAACAGCTCATCGGAGATTGTGTGCACTGAAAGCGATAATGACCCACCAAACCACATCGATGACACCGCGAAGACTGAGTCGATTCCCTACCCCTTTTTCTTCCTTTGTTTCCAATACCCCGTGAAGGTGAACCCACGTCAATAGCTTGTTGTCTATTTTCTCGTCCCATCACATCCCGTTTCCTAGTTAGACTCTTCCACGATTTGCTTACCGCACTATCTACTTGCAAGTTATCATGACAATCACTGTCTTCGGCCACATCCATTTGCATCCCACGGTTCAACATCATCACGCTAATAGAATATAAGAAGAGAATAACATAAAAAAAAAAAACCATATCACCTACTAGTAGCCAATATTTCCAATCCTTTGCAAAATTAAGTCTAACAACAACTATATTACCATAAAAATCAAAGCTTACCGCTCCTCACGTGTTTCCATACCTCTATTCTCTTCAACACCCTTCAATAATCCTACGCCTTATAGTAATAATGCTATATGAATGCACATGTGAATGTGGAATACTACAAATTTTGTACAAATCAAAGTTCATTGATTCACACACAAATAGCCAAAATTTGATTCCTTAATATTTATATAATCTCCGTGAATAGCCAGAGATGTAGGCGTCCGATATCAAATCCGTTGATTCGCGTCCGAATAGCCGGAAGTCATATCATCCTCCCAATCCTGTTGATTCGGGATAAGACGTGAGAATAGCCAAAGATATAGGCATCCGATATTAAAATCCGTTGATTCGCGTCCGAATACCGGAAATCATATCATCTCCCCAATCTTGCCGATTCCACAAATTACCAAAGAATTTGGAATAAGAAAATAACATTCCTTTATAAACTTTATTTAAACCCATGAATCATAAATGCAATGCCGACTAGTTGGATGGATGTCACTCATGCAAATACACAAAGCATGTGACAACAATTTTCATAAGAAAACTATGCAATGACTTTAGCCCCGAGACAATGAGCCTCCCCATGGTTCCTAGGTTTTCGAACCTAATGCTCTGATACCAAGTTGTCACGCCCACAAATTTAATAGACCAAATATAGATGATATCCACGTGGGACAAGTCAAAAGTCTTATAATTTTTCTTTGAATAGTCAAAGTCCAAAATAATACATTCTCACTTTAAATAATTCAATGAGTTCTAATAACTAGAACCCATAACCCAAAGGCATAAGTATCAAGTTTGAAGAGTTATTACATTAGCCAAATAGTCAAAAGATTAACAAATAGAAGTTACAAAACCATGTTTCAAAAATATGAGACAAAGATGGGAAAATAACTCCATGCTCGATGAAATCCAATGCTATGCATCCACACTTCATGCACCCATCTCATATGCCTTGCCGTGTACCTGAAAATTGATAGGTTGAGCTACACTAGCCCAGTAGGAAAACCATTCTAATAACGCTAGGTGTATAAAGATGATAAGTGCACGTGAAATGAGCATGAGACAAACACAGTGGTTTGATAAATACAATGTTTCATGTTGAAAAGTGATGACTCATGAATGATATATGAATCAAGTTAAAAGTCCATGAGTTAACATTTATAAACTTGTCATCTTCGTTCATGAAAACTTCTTTTATTAAATCTTGAGTGTTTCATACGTGCTAAGTACTTAAACTCTCTTTTTCGCTTCAACTCATCTATGAACTCTATCTATACACATATCGGGAAGTTTCAGGTCCGGTAACCCGTACTAGGGTATATACGTCCCAAATACTCTTATCCATCCTGTAAGAATAGTATATTCCGTATTTCACAGGCCACGTTCACCATGCCCAGCTACGCTGGTAATAATAGTATATTCCGTGTTTCACAGGCCACGTTCATCATGCCCAGCTACGCTGGTAATAAAAGTAACAATATTCCGTGTTTCATGAGCCACGTGCACCATTTTGACTTTGTTGGTAATAATAGTATATTCCGTGTTTCATGAGCCACGTTCACCATGCCCAGCCTACGCGGTAATAATAGTAACAATATTCCGTGTTTCATGTGCCACGTGCACCATGCCCAAATGGGTAATAATATTATATTCCGTGTTTCACAGGCCACGTGCACCATGCCCAGCTTGCTGGTAATAATATTAACAATATAATGATATACCAACGTTATTACAACGTGACTCACTTTAGCTTAAAGCATATCCACTCATCAACCACACACACTCATCCTAAATTTGTAACGTCTCATCTATTCTTTACCGTCCCGCCTTCTCTCATTTTCACAAACCATAGTGCAATCTTCCACTTTCTCCAACAAGGATCCACGTGTCCAAGGAAATGCCGATATGTTTGAAAATAGCCTAAATGTCCATCAAAAGCCCAAGTGTTCACCAAATTCTCAATAGCGTGTACCAAAAGCCAGTTTTCGCTAAGAACACCAAGGTTAGTCTAAAAATGTGTCCAAGTATCCCAAGGAATATTCACGTGTCCAAGAACGCATCCAAGTATCCAATTATACCAAAATGTCATATCTTTCATGAAAAATTCCATTTCCAAACACTTCAAAATATCCCTTTATTTAATAGGGAAATTAATCCCTCTGCCGGGTTTTGTGGGTTCCGTTCACCAATTGTCAGGGACACACCGAATGGTGGCCCTGTAATTCACATTTATCCATAAAACACTTTTGATTCAAACCCATTTCAAAACTTCAAATTTTGTCCCATCATTATCATTTGCATCGAAATGTCAAACCAACTCCTTACGTTACCCCAAATGTAGCCAAAATAAAGTTGGAAGGATGTACGATGTGTCAACTATTCAAGGGGAGGATAAATGATGAAAATATAGTATTTTAGCATTTTCCAACCAGTCGGAGGTTTTCGCCCAACTGGTTGGGCCAAGACAGAGACAAGAACAATTTTTCAGAAAAGTCCAACCGGTTGGATGTTTTTGCCCAACTGGTTGGGCAGAGACAGATTCGAGTGAAATTTTCAGAAGCGCCCAACCGGTTGGGGGTTTTTGCACGACTGGTTGGGGAAACCCAGATTTTCTGCGAATTTTTCCCAAAGCACGAAACTTCATCCCAAGTCATATTTTGATGTTTTAGGCTAAAAATTTGAAGTGTCAAACAACTAATGGACATGGAGGGAGGGTAAAACAACTATAAATTGCATCAAACAACAACCCAATCCATAGATCAAAAATCCAAATTGAACAAAACCCACTTAGGAGAGAAAATCATGGTTTTGGGTAAATTGAAGAACAAGAGCAAGATATATGCAACACATCACATAAATACAACTAGAGGGAGTAGAACTTGTTCTCCTACCTCAAGATTGAAGCTCCAATGCAAGCAAATATGAAAATCCTAGCTTCCTTGATCAACCCCAACCGAAAATGAACTCTCCGGAGTGATTCCAAGCTACCCCGGGCTCCAAAACACGCGTAGAAGAAGTTTCTTGGGTTGAATCTTGAAGAGAAGAGGTGTTGGAGGTGAATTTGTGGTGGGATTTTTGAAGAAACTTGATAGGAGAAGGAGAGAGAGAGAGGGGCTGATTTTTAGAGAGGAAGAGAAATGTGTTTGGACCAAAAAAATTCAGCCATATACACTTATATATACAACCCCCTTTATGCACTTACACCCCCTAAGTTTCTAATGTGTTATAAATGAACCCAAGTGCAATTGTCATACTCACATTGGCCCCACATTAACTCATTTTCAATTTCTCACATCTCCCCAATATTATTTCCGGAATAATGCATAAAAATATGGGTCCTTACATATTTTATCCTCAAGCAATGTGAAACTATATTACTTAACATCTCTCCTCACGTGTAACCACAATTGAGGTCTGTCATGTAGCCTGTAAATTTTTTATTGGTCTGTTATTATGGGACATAGATTGTAAATTTTTTAAATGTGGAATGGAATGAGCCTCACTCTAATACCATGTGGAAATCGGATATCTAACTTAAAATTAATTGGCAATGAGTTGAAATGTCTCAGCCATTCTTTTCAAAACCGGACCAAACTAGTCGGTTCGACCATCAACCGGCCCATGCTCCGGTCCGGATGAACGAAAGACTGCCATGGTCAATCGAACCGGACCATTTGGTGAAAAGCTTTAGATTAATTCAAAACCCCTTTAATTGCTTCACATTCCCATTAATACTTGCCCAGTGCCCTACTTGGTTCACCCCTTGGATATTGCTTCAAACAAAAGGAATAGTTTTAATTTTATTACCGATAAATCCCAGAAACCGTTGGTAGGTTGGAATTTCAGCTACGATCTCTCAGGCAGGAAAACTTTAATTGATCAAATCCGTCGTGTCGGGTCTTCCCCTCTACCTATGTTCTTCATACAAGCTTCCTCTTCTCATTTGTGACAAGCTCAATAAATATCGCTTTCTCGTGGAAGGTAGGGGATATGAAGCTTTTACATTGACTTTCATGGAAGAAAATCACGGCCTGCAATAGTGAAGGATGGTTAGGCATTTGTGTTTTTTCCGTCTTCTCAACCAAGCTCTGCTGGCAAATCAATGTTGGTGGTGTATCCTTAACAAACTCTAACCTCCTTAGAGCATCAATATCAGAGTTAACAAATTAGCTTTTAACCAAATATAGAGAGCCAAACCCCCCAAAACCTTCCAAAATCAGCCTCACCAAACAATTGGTCAAATTTATTTTTGCTACAGTGGCTACTCAAATTTGGTGCGGCACTATTCACACACCAAGACACTGTTCACGCACTAATCACTTTTTTTTATATTACTTTTGGGGAGTAGGAGTAGAAAGAAAGAATAGTTTAATGCAGTAAAGTTAGAATAGAGAGCTTGATTCAGTGAACTTTTGTAAAAGTGGCTTGCTAAATTGTAAAAGGTGTTTTTGAAGTTAAATTTGGTGTAAAATTTGGTGCTCCTGATAACGATGCTCTTACTTCCAAAATTCTTCCTCATGGATTCATATAAAGTTACAAATCGCTCTATGATCACCAAACGAAAAATAAACCGCCATATATCTCTTCCTCATGGATTCATAAGGGTCATAATGTTTCGAATCTCATATGGGTGCTGGATCTCCCAGAGTGAATCAAAGTTTTATCTAGAAATGCTAAGAAGGTATTTTAGCAATCAAAAGAAATCTTGCTATTCGCAAGCCCAATATTCCCCTCCACCCCGGCCGACAGAGAAGATGAATCTATTGATCATCTATTCTGCAAATGCCATGCACCGATGCACGCTACTACCAGAGTCTGGGATACCAGTGAATTTCCCTATTATTTCTGGCTATACATCCAGACGTTTCTTTTAATGTTTGGCTATCAAACTAGATCATTAGTTTAAATTCTATCGACGACAATGAAAAGCTCTTCCTTTTCATTGCTATCCTTTCTATCATCTAGACACAGGCAATGGCGAACCACATTCTTTCGCTAGAGCTAGGATTAATTCATCGTAATATGTAGCTTTATTTTTATTTTTTTAACCTGTAAACTTCCTTCTATTTATTGAATTTCTTTCTCTTTCTCAAAAAAAAAAAAAAAAACCCTTTAATTGCTCTGCATTTAAGTAGGCTAGATGTGGAATAGATTTAAATTGTAGACTCCATCTTTTTGGAAGAAAAGAGTAATTCCTCCTCTTTCATTTTATTATTTGTACATCTCAAACATTGTTTCCAAAGATATATGCTAGTATATTCTAATATTAATTACTTTGATACAAATAATATATAATTTTAGATACTTATGACATCATCGTTGGTTCAATTCTGGTTGAACCAGTGACGCGTCACCCGCTTCCTTTTTCAGTTTGTTCACCGGTACGGTTTTCAAAACATTGGTCCTAGAATTATATTAAATGATCCCACATTCCATCTTCAAGTAATGTGGAACTATATTACTTAGTAGTATTCCCTTTTTTTAACTCTTAAATTTCAAGCTATAATTATCACACATTTATATCTCATAATTACTTGAAACCGTTCAAATATATTGGTTTTTCATCTTTGGAGCATTGCAGTTTGGCAATTTATCTCGTTTGGGAAACTTGTTTATGTCCCCATCCTGAGAGATTGGAATACTTATATTTACATCCCGACATTGCATAGTCGGACATTTATGCCCCTATTTATAAAAAAAGTTTTAATATAAATACTAATTAATCACCTATTCCCTTTTCCACTGGTATTTTTGAAGAACTTTAAAATCACTCTCACTCACTCTCTGGATCGAGATGGTTACACAGGGATGGTGGTGACGAAGTGCCGCCACCACCACCACGTAGCGACGGCGGTTGGAGATTGAAGGCCGGAGATCGGAAGGGAAGAGCTCCACATGTTTTAGCCAGAGAGTGATCTGAAAATTCTCTGCAGTGCTTGGAGTGGTGTCGGCCACACGGTGCGCCGCCGCCAAACTCGAAATCGATCAATCTCGACGGCGACGGAAAAACCCAATGAGTAACCTTTCAATCTCGCAATCTCGTTTGATTACTGTAATCTTTTGTTTTGTTTTGTTTTGTTTCGTATGATGTGGTGGGTCCCGGATCTTGTTAATGACAGTGTTGTTTTTTTCAATTGAATGATGGGTTTTTTTTCCCGATAAAAGGCTGATGCTTTTCTCCGATACAATAAAAATGGTAAATTAATAAACCATGTTCACATGGAAAGGTGGGGCTCTGCTATCCCCTTGGGGTCAGCAAGCCCTGCCAACCGCAATCCACACCGTCCAAAAGTGTTTTGGATGGTTCAGATTTAAAATAAAACTCTTACATGGAAGAGTTTTACTTTTAATCTGGACCATTGAATGTCACAACAGACGGTGCTAGATTGGGTTGGCAGGCCCTGCCGACCCATGGGGACAGCAGGACCCCAGGGTTCATTCACATGCCCTTTAAAAGATAATATGGTTATTTCAAACAATGAATACCATTTATTGATTTGTCATTTTTGGTGATTTGATATTGTAAAAGTGGTAAATCAATAAAACATGTTCATTGTATGAAATAAACGACACGTGAATATGATTTATTGATTTTCCATATTGGGAGATTTGATACAATAAAAGATTCGGGAAAGTAAACATGATAAATCAACGCATGATTCAACCATATTTTTCATGTGGTTTTATGGTGCGTTAATCAGCCACGTTTTTCATGGTTTTGACTTGGGATGTGGGTTTTTTTTATATGCAATCTCACTTTTATTCTTGGACTACATACACCTATTTTTTATGGTGCATTAATGTGTTATGTTTCGTAGTTCATTTATTTATTCAAAAATATATCATGTTTTCTATAGCTAATCTGGTCACGGAATTCGTGAAATGATTTTCGTGCTACAGAATCTATCATGGTAAAAAAAAACATGGTGGATTACTACAAAAGTGCGTGAAATCAATTTCCCATGACTCGTGCTTTTAGGTCAAAATGTCATGATATTTATTTTCAATTTTGTTTTGAGATTTTAGGTGTGAGAATATTAGGAGAGAGAAAATTATAAGATTAGGAAAAAAATATTTTGAGAGAGAGAGATTAGGAAAGATTATGAAAGATAAATATTAGGAAAATTAGGGGAGAGATATTATGAAAAGCGGGAGAGAAATATTATGAAAATTAGGAGAGAAAAAGGATGTTTTGGGATTTATTTTAATTCAGGATGTAGGCATAATGATTCAAATCAAGTAGGATGGAAACATAAGTAAGTTTTTCGACTAGGACCCCGAATAATATTTTGAGTGCACTTATCTTTTATGTTATCATTGTTTATTAAGATTTATTTTCTTAAAATTCCACTTAGTAATTTACCATTTAGATAGAATATTTAGAAAGGGAACACCATATGGAATTTAGTTGCGATATTGGCCCTGTTTGTTAACACTTGTAAGTTTGCTTTTTAGTTCATAGCTTTTTAGATTATTGGCTTAAATAAATGAAATTAAGTTATAAAACTGTTTGGTATAACATTTTATAAGTGGTAAAAAATGTATAACTTGTTTTCTTGAATATGCTGTCAAATAAATTTTTATAAACGAAATGTATAGATTGCCCTTAAAACTTGAGTAAGAATAAGTTATTTACTTTAGGGTTTTTTTTTTTGTCCATTCATGTTGTAACAAGTTAAAATAAGCTAAAAAATCTGGAAATATTTGGTGCTCAAAATAATTTACTAGCTTTTGGGGTCACATATGCTTGAAAAACCAAAGAAGTGATTATTAATACTTGTAAACAAACACCATTCATTAGTTAAATTATAAGTGCTATCAAAATGGGGCCAATTGTATAATACATGAACTACGAATACAAACTAACCGACCCGCCAACGGTAATTTCTGGCTATGTACGTCACTAAAATGTAGATTTGTACAATGAACAAACCGAAACATCAAAACAACACTTGGGGTGTTCCCTTGACCAAATAACCCGGTCCAGTCAATAGCGGATTCATGATTTATACATAGTTGGGGCTCGAACCAGTGTATTTCAACAGTTATAGCAAATATTAATTTTTTTTATTTGCTACTTGATAGATCTAAGTTTATACTATACATATATTATATAACCATCATTTTACTTAACACGCGAGACTGAAAAATCGTGGATGATTTAGCATTATATGTAGGTGGTTTTTTCCACATGTTTATTGAAAATTTCATACAAGGGATTTGTAGTTACCAATCTTATATTGAATTTCTCTAAATTAATGGAAAAAACTACTAGTTCAATTGAAGAGAATATACAACGTTCTGAATCTAGCGGTCTCCATTTCATCAGTGAGGCACATGTTTGCCAAGTGTAGGGCGGATCTTAGAAGGAAAGGAGGTGGGCTATAGCCCAGGTGGGGTTTAAAAAAACAGGAAAAAAAACAAAATTTTATATGTAAAATTTTATCCTACCAAATTTTAGCCCACCTCTTAGTTTGGTCAGCCCAGGGTAGATTTGTGTCCTAGATCCACCATTGGTACACGTGTCTAGGATGGAACCGGTATCAACTTTGAAGCCGCCCATATGAAAGTCACCTACCTCAAACCACCACACACACTCCCCCCCACACTTACCTCCCAAAAAGAACTCGAAAGCTAACCAACCCCCTTTGTTTTTTTAGTATGAAAAAGAAATTCATTCATACACCACCATACCTATCATGACCCCAATTTGTAGACTTCACAAAGCTCATGACAATGATCCGATCAGTTCACATTGGAAATATGAGGGAGATGAAGGCATATGCAAAAAATAAATTTTTATAGATATTGATAGTCACACTGAATATATAATCGTGCCAAGTTTTATGAAGTGGACAGTGAAATGTAACTTTTAAACATGATGGTCCAATTTGTAACGCAAGACACGAAGAGTTAATCTGTTTATCTGTGTTAGATATTGATAGTCACACTAGATAATCGTGCCTAGTTTTATGAAGTGGACAGTGAATATAACTTTTAAAGCTAATGGTCCAATTTGTTTTATGAAGTGGACAGTGAATATAACTTTTAAAGCTAATGGTCCAATTTGTAACACAGGACACGAAGAGTTAATCTGTTTATCGGTGTTCAATCGAATTGATTTACGAAATGAACGGTTGGAATTAGCTTTGTAAGCCTTGTGGAGCCCACAAATTAAGGACTTGAGGGTTAAAGTGTGGAGATGGAGTCTTGAGGGGATCTCTTGAAGAAATGAAGTGGGAAAATCCGAAAGAATTCTTTGCGGTGATAATGCCAAAATAACAAATTGGCTCAATCCATCTTTATCTTGAAAGAATGGTCATCCCCTTCAATATTGTTTTTTCACTTCTAACTGTTTGGCTAGGTGAATCCGAAATGAGTTCCAATAAAATGAGTTCTCATTGGGCTGAAAATAAGGCTTAAAAAGTGTATTGAAACATATGAAAAATGTATAGGAATGTATAAAAGTGTATAGGAAAGTGAAAAAAATTACATTGTAGTTTGTGTTTTTTTGTTTTCTTGTTGCCTTATTGTCAGCCCAGTGGGCTGACAATAGAAGAACCCAAATGAGATTTGGTTTTTGGAGTTTAGAGAAGAGAAGTTAAAAGAAGGTTGTAATGGGTTTTTTGACTTCTCATTTTGATTAACAAAAAGACCTGCATAATATATTATGTACACAGCTTTCAAACACTACTCATGTTGCAATATTTATTCTACACATATCTCGCAACACTCTTCATATCTAATAATACATTCTGACCATAATCTAAAAAAAAAAAAAAGCCAAAAAAAACAAAATGCAAAATGCAAAAGGTGAAAATCAGAGTCTCCCAAACTACCCCTACATGTATTTCAACATCGAATTAATCAAATCGCACATTCATTCATTATACTAGAAGAACTATGTTTGTGTGCAAAAAAAGAAAAAATAAATATATGTGTATGTGTCATTGGATACATTGATGTGAAATTGAGAAGTTGGGTCAGTTGAGTTTTGTATGGCTGTGATGTGTTTGTGCAATGTATAAATATATGTGTATGTGTCATTGGATAAGTGTGGGAAGTAAAAGAGAAAAGAGAAAGAGAGACTGAACAGAGAGGAAGAGAGCTGTGGGAACCTATTTGGGGGTCTCCCCCACCAATAAAATGTCGTGTGTGCGAGAGTGAAATATGTGTGAATGTAATGTTTGTGAAAGTTTTAATAAAATTGTGTTCAGTTTGTGTGTGAATTACTCTCTTTTACCCACCAACTACATGCAAACTTTCCATGTTATACCCAGACTTCTATGTATATAATTTAACCAAACACACGGGCATAAAACTTGTGCTGAGCACGAAGCCTCGAACATAATAAAAAAAAAAGGAACTTAAATGTTTGCCCAAGCATAATTCGAGAATAGTAAACACAAACTGTAAATGGCCGAGGAGGAGAACACACTACAGTTTGAAATGAAGAATTCCAAGTTTGACTTGGGGTTTAGACAGCAACACGGTTCCCAATACATCCGATTAAGTAGTTTTTTTTTTTTGAACGGCAATTAACCAATCATAAAAGATGAATACTGAAATCAGTACAATGGGAAAATTTAAATACATTGAGAGAGCCTCTGGGAGAGTTATCATAAAAGACCCAATCGAGTAGCTTGATCATGCTAATTTGGAGAGAAGTAAATCGGTGAGTTGTGCCTGAGGTCATTGGTGTCCACCGGAAACTTATCTATCTCATCGCTCCACACATTCGCATTCGCCTCATCACAAGGATCGACTGACTTGATCGCGCGCCAAATCACACTACAAACCTTGAATCCAGACCCGAATCCCATTTGCCACACGCGATCGCCTCTACTGATCCTCCCCTTGGCTTCGACATAGGCCAGTGCATACCACACGGAGCTACTGGAAGTATTTCCATATCTATATAGTGTCATTCTAGAAGCTTCCATGTGGCCTTCCGTAAACCCCAACTTCTTCTGCAGCGCGTCCAGCACCGGTTTTCCACCAACATGCGGCATAAAGTGATCGATAGCCCTCTTGAAATCGGGAATGTAAGGCTTGATATTCGCCCCGACGGGGAGTCTCCTCGTGATGTAGTTTAGCAAGTACTGAACTTGTTCCGGTACAGGAAGGATTAGGGGAGCCAGTGAGGTTATGTTGGATTGTATGGCTTTAACTGCCGCACTCAATAGATCTTTATTTATAGTGACGCCTAAGTGTCCCTCGGCATCTTCTTCCATAGTGATGCAGCCGTATGATTCGTCGGAGTTTGCTGTGTGCGTGTGGATGGTGTGAAGGAGTTGATACTTGGACGAGTACTGATCGGACGGTCGATTGGAGAGGAGCATGGCTGCCCCGCCCACACGGAACGCGCAATTGATTATGATTTTAGAGTGGTCGTTGCCGGTATAACACTGCTGAGAAATGCTCTCTGTGCTCACCACTAAAGCATAGCAGTTATGGTGAACCTATTGAATGAATGCCCATGCATAAGCAGCATTATACTCGTGAAATTAATAAAAATGAACTATCATTTGCTAGCTATTATTATTTTTCTTTTTTTTGATAAATGGATATCCAGCTTGCGTGAACCTGTTCTGTTTCCTTATATGTGATACGAGCATTAATTATGTAGCATTGTTCTCTTAGGAGTCGATTGGATGCCGGATTAATTAGTTTTTGGTTCGTGGATAAAATATTAGGGGATATTAGTTATGAAGGATGAGCCCACAATGATATGATATTCATGAATGGTGGATAAATTAGTACTTGATTTGGATGATTTTGTAAGAAGGAGATTAAGTTCGGGTGGATAATGTAAAAAGATGCCAAGAGACTTATTTACCCTTGTGCATATCCATTTTAGTTATGCATTTCTTGTAATTAGATAAATTCAATAATAAGTTAATATGTTGTGTAAATCCAATAAATAATTAAGCTATAAGATTTAATTGTAATTAATTTTTATATAAATTATTTATTAAGCTATAAGATTCAATTGTATGTAATTAAGCTATAAAATTTAATGGTATATAATTAAGCTATAATTTTCTTGTATATAATTCATTTTTATATAATTTTTTTGTAGTATATAACTAAGTTATACGATTTAATTTTTTTTGTATATAACATATTACTAGCCAACAAGCCAAAATTGTAAAATACTAAAATATATAATTTTTTAAAAATTTTGTATTGAATTAAAGATCTCTTATTATTTGTCTAATTTGGGGCAAAAAAATAAAAAAGTTATGTGCGAAAATAAATTTTGTTTATCCGAAGGATATTGCAAAACAACTCAACAAGCCAACACGCGTACAATGTAAAATACTAAAGTACGTAATTTTTTAAATATTTTATGTCGAATTAAATATCTCTATTAGTAGTTTAATTTGGTGAATAATAATAATAAATTATGCATGAAAGTACTTTATTTTTTGACAAAAAAAAATTAAGCCTAACTTTATTGGATGATTAGCAGCATTATTAAACTTCTCCAAAATTGGGAGCACCACTAATTTTGGAGAAGTTTCAAAAAATTTCGCATCGAGTTAAAGTTTTCTATTAGTAGTTTATTTTGGGTGGGGAAAAAACAAAAAATTATATGCACAAGTACCAGATTTTTTTATCCGAAGAAAATTACAAAGCGAGCAAGCCAGCAATGTAAAAAATCTAAGGACACAACTTTTCAAAAAAATTCTCATCAAATTAAAGATCTCTATTACTAGTTTAATTTTGTGCAAATGAAAATAAAAAACTATGCGCAAAAGTACTTTATTATTTGATCCAAAGATTATTTCAAAGGGCATAAAACATTAACAACAGAGTGAGTAGAAGGAGAGTGCGTAGGAGGACAGGGCCATAATTATTACACCCGAATTAAATATGGACAGAGTCGACCCTGTCCATATTTAGTGAGGGCCGGGAATAATTAATCCAGGCACAAAAATAATGAGGGTTGTATTCCCTCGTCCAAAACAAGCTCTTGGTACATAGCCATTTGGAAGGGGCTCTTTGGTATCTATATCAAGGCCGATGTCAAGGTCGCATTATGTGTTACGAGCAGTATGAGCACGCTCATATGTTCGGACTTACTTAATGCACATGGTTTCATAATTGAGAGCTAGTACGATATAGGAAATATCTACTACTTTAGTCCCTACAAAATACACCAAGTTTTAATTTTGAGCTTGCAAAATATTTTGTGTCAATTTTGTCCTTATACTTTCAGACAAATTTTAATTTTGCCCTTCCGTCAAATTAATGACGGAAAAATGCTTATGTGGCAAACGAAAAATGCTTAAAATACCAGAAAAATGCTTAAAATACTGGATAAAATTTATCATCTCCAAAAAATGACAAAAAAATTATTAAAATTTTAAAATACCTGAAAAAATTCATTAAAAAAATTTATGAAATTTTTGTAATGACTTTTTTTGGAGATTAACCATTCATATCGACGACAGGAATCAAAAAAGTATAAAAATATGGGTCGAAGTTAAAATAAATTCGTTAGACAAAAAGTTTATGAAATTTGTCTAATGACTTTTTTTGGAGATTAATCATTTATATCGACAAGAGGAATCGAAAAATATAAAAATATGGGTCAAAGTTTAAAAAAAACATATAAGACGACACTTTATATATAAAAAAAAAAAGCAATTTCTCTCGTCGATAAAGTATGGGCCGAATTAGCCAAAAAGATTTCCCAAATACGAAAGAATACCAAATAGTTTTTTTTTTTTTTTTTGCTATAAAGTGTCGTCTTATAAAGTGTCGGCTTTGGCCCAAGGGGGGTTTTAATTTCTCCAACCTTGGTTGGAGTCCTCTCTTTTCTCCCTCCAACTTGATGTACCCATTGTCAAGTTTTTTTCAATAAATTTCATTGTCGTTTCAAAAAAAAAAAAAAAAATGTCATCCTATATGAACTTTTTTTTAATGTCGGCCCCATATTTTTATACTTTTCTTATTCCTCTCGTTGATACGAATATCTCTAAAAAAAGTCATTAGACAAATTTCTTAAACTTTTTGTCTAATGAATTTTTTCCAGTATTTTAAAATTTTCATAATTTTTCGTCATTTTTTTAGAAGATAATCATTTTTTCTAGTATTTTAAGCATTTTCCGTATGCCACATAAGAATTTTCCTTCATTAATTTGATGGAAGGGAAAAATTGAAATTTGTCTGAATCTATAAGGACGAAATTGATACAAAATATTTTGTAAGGGCGAAATTGAAACTTAGTGTATTTTGTAGGGACTAAAATAGTAGATAAGTCAAACAGGAAAAGAAACATGAAAAGGCAGCGGACGGCTATGATTTACCCAATACACTAAGCACACAGTACGCTGGGTAAATCATAGCCGTACGCTACCTTTTCATGTTTCTTTTCCTGTTACTTATCTTTTTCGTTCATAATTACTCGTGAGACAATGGGGTATCGGATTGTTCTGTGTTAGAATATGTGCATATACATGTGAATGCACAGACTTTTTCTTCGAGTACTAATTAATATTTCATGCTATTAGGATAAAAAAAATCCGCGTAGGCTGAACCGGATACCAATAAAAAAGGAAAAAAGAGCAAACAGTAGTATGTTAAACTCAAAAAACATAGAGTAGTTCAAACATACCTGAAGCAGGTGTTTGGCAAGGTTAATAGCAAGAAGCCCAGCAGTGCACCCCATTCCACTCAGATTATAACTCATGACACCCTCCTTCATCTTATAGCGATTCACAACTATGCTAGATAGAGAAGGCGTCACGCAATATAAACCACAGTTCACCACCAGTATCCCAATATCCCTTGCCTCCACTCTGGTCTTAGCCAAAAGCTTGTCCACGGCCCCGAAAATTGCCAGCTGCGCTTCGCTCCTCCCGTCTTCCATGGACGCGTTCGGTCGTCGCTTTAAAAAGGCTTCTGGGAGATAGGTGTATTCGCCGAGCCCTGCTCTATGGATCATATTTCGCATGAAATCCACCGATTCTTTTCTAAGATTGTTTCCGTAACATTCCACTGCCAGAGCCACTGTTCCTTCTTTGGTTATGGTTTGGGACTCCGGCGGCTTGTAACATGCAAAATCTACCAAGAAGATTTTTTGGGGTGATGAGTTTTTGATGATGAGGAGGAAAGATACTGCTATTATGATTAACCATAATAGAAATGGTGTTAAGAGTGTGAGATTAATGAAGTCGGTGATGAAGCCTACGAGATCAAACATTTTTTTTTTTTTTTTTAGAATCACCGATTGCAAATACTGTTGATAAGAAAATCAAATACAAGCTACACGACCAAAGGCCTAATTAAATAGTTAATTACCAAAAGAAAAAAAAAAGGACACGTATGGTTTGAATATAATCACGAAACAACAGGAGAGACTTTTAGAAAACAAAATGAAATAATCAAAATTCAAGGTTTATGAACTAGGGTTTTTTCATTATTTTTGTAGGTGTTGAGTTTTTGAGAGAGGAAGTCTTCTCAAAAACCTTGTGACTAAAACCATTCTAGGTTTTTCTCTTATATAGGTAGCTGATGATCTGAAGTAAAATAAAGTTGGTTAGATAGCCTTTATGAGGGGGGTAATTCAGCTGCAAGTGATCAGGACATGTCAAATCAATTCAAGGATACAGACCAACGGGTACCGACCATATATTGACCGTGCTCGGGACATAAATGATTTGAATTGATCGTTCATCTTAAAATAATTTACCGAGGGGCCTCACAAGATGTCAGCTCCATCTGACGTGCATAAGTGGTTGATCCAAAATCCACCTTTTTCATTCAAAAAGATGATTTTGGATTAACCACTTACGCACGTCCAATGGAGCTAATTTCTCCCAGAGTCACCCGGAAAATAATTTGAAGATGAATGAATGGTTCGGATCGTTTATGTGAGACCCACAAGTAGGTTCCCGAGCACAGTCAGTACTTGTTGATATGTACCAACAACAGCTAGCGTTGACGTCAAATACTGGCATAAACCCCAACCAAAAAGTGGCTTTTTCCGTACTTTATGAAATTATTGTCATGAATGCATGAATATGTAACATTTAACACGAGCGAATAGTCATCAAGGATACCAGCCTATCGTGTACACCACGCGTCATTAATTATTTAATTGAATCATTCATATTTTTCTTATCATCCTTTGAGATAATTTACGTACAAACTTAAGTAAATGTTAATCTTTAGGTCACATTGCTCACCCAATCTGGAAGCAACCCTTGCTAGTAAATTTTAGATTGGACCTCTTCAAGATGTCTCACAGCACTTTTGGTAAATGGATATCAATTAGGCCAACAAAAGGTAAAAATATGGGCACTTGATTTTGCGCATACATTGCCGATATAAGTGAATCAAAAATGATATGGGTACACCTAACTTGCACCCCACATGCACACCAAGGTGATGTGACTAACAAAGAGAAGTCCATCATTTCAAGGTGGGCCACACATTGGGCTTCTTCTTATCTGTCACATCACATTGGTGTGCATATGGGGTGCAAGTTAGGTGTACCATTAGCATTGTTGATAAGTGAATCAACACATTCAAGTCTTTGAATTGAAATTGTCTGAATCAGTTTAATTAGGTACAACTCGATTAATTCTGAGGGCTACCGATTACTTGTCTATGACCCATGTACACTTTCATCCCTAGGCCATTAGCGTGCCAACTATGTCGTCCGCACTAGGGGCGGCTCCACCATTGCCCCAATGAGGTCAAGCGACCTCGCTGGGATCAAAAAATGTACTAAAAATAAAATAAAATTTAGATATAAATAAATTTTTCATTAGTATTGTCAGCGTTGGGTTACTCGTGCGAGGTTAAAATAAATGTTTCAAACTAAATTTGAATCAAATTGTTATAGCCTTAACTATACAAAACAAACATAACCCAATTATGAGAACTCATTATATACCAAACATTTAAGGATAGTGGTTGTCTAACATTTGGTTCAATCTGGAAATACTAAAAAATTGAAGGGAATACTTCTTTTCTCTCTCCGTCGGCAAACAAAATATGAAGAATCGTCGTGGGATATTGTAATATAGTGAAATCATTTTTTATCAAACGATGTAATGTATATGAATGTCTTTTTTGCCATATTAGATTTTTTTTTTCATAGAACTTTTCATTATAGACACACTATGTATTTTTGTCAGCGCTGAATAAAAATCCTGGAGTCGCCCCCTGGTCCGCACTAATTGACAATGATATGACAATTACGAACGTTAGTTTTGAGTCATTGTTAATGCTACTTTACTACATCGAAATATGTGTAATTTTAATTCTATATTTATTACTCCGTGATAGATTCATCTAACTAGCATCCTTAGGACATCAACAATGAGCCATCAAAATTGTTTATTAGTGAGACTCTTATTATTTACCTAGTCATTTGCTCAATTATTGTTTTCAATGGGCTCTTGACACGAATTCCTAAGGGTGGCTCTTCAGCATGACTCTTACCAGATTAACTAAGTTTAGGTAAACAATTCCAACACTCCCTCCGTTTCAAATTATGTCACTTATACTATTTTGGGATGTTTCAAATTATTTATCCTGTTTGAAAAGCCAAAACAAAATTGATTCAATGTTTCAAAATAACCCCTTTGCCAACAACAAACATTTTTCACAAAAGTTGAAATTTAAGGTTATTGTTGGAAATTAATGAATATGTTTAATGTGAATGCATTAAATTAATGCAGTTATTTCATGTCTGCTTAAAAAGTTAGAATTTCAAAAAGTGACTAGCAATTTGAAACGGAGGGAGTAGCATTATAACTAGCTCCAAGTGAGACCCAAAGTCTTTAAATCTTTTTTTAATACAGTATGAAAATTTCAAAAAATAAAATATTTTTTGCCAATTGAGTGTACATATTTTCTCCAAAATTAACAAACTATAAAAATAAAAAAATAGACCCCAATTAGACTTTGTAAGGAGGCCACTGTGGATAAGAATCGCCCATCTTGTTCGGTTTCGGTCTCAAGACCCACCCTGCATGGTCCCCAATAAAAAAAAATTCTATCTCTCTCTACTAATTACCTCCAAAAACCTTCATCGAAATTCAAACTAAACAAAGCCGCCCGCAGTAGCAGGGGAAAAAAAAACCTACCAAAAACCCCTAATGTTGGTATGCATTTTTCATGAGTCTTCAATTTCTGGGTCCGGTTTTGCAAAAGTGGTACAGAGGATGATAAATACTCCGTACAAGTGATATTAATTCGGTCAGGCAGGAGGTTGACAAAACAGATGGGTTCGGTTCACCTACTGGTAATAATTTTTCTCAGAAATGTTAGGTACACACAATTTAATACCCACAATTTATCCAAACACACACACTAGTTGTGTGGGCTCCTTGTGTGTGTGGAGCCCACACACTTGTGTGTGTGTTTGGATAAATTGTGGGTACCAAATTGTGTGTATGTACTATATGTAGTGTTGCTGAATTTTTCTTCTTAGGTCCTATTCCTTAAAAAAGTTGATTTTGGATTTACCACTCTACGCACGTCCAATGGAGCTAATTTCTCCCAGAGTCGCTCGGAAAATCATTTTAAGATGAATGAATGGTTCGAATCGTTTGTGTGAGACCCACAAGTAGGTTCCCGAGCACAGTCGGTACTTGTTGATATGTACCAACAACAGCGTTGACGTCAAATACTGGCATAAACCCCAACCAAAAAGTGGCTTTTTCCTACTTTATGAAATTATTGTCATGAATGCATGAATATGTAACATTTAACACGAGCGAATAGTCATCAAGGATTCCAGCCTATTATCGTGTACACCACCGTCATTAATTATTTAATTGAATCATTCATATTTTTCTTATCATCCTTTGAGATAATTTACGTACAAACTTAAGTAAATGTTACTAATCTTTAGGTCACATTGCTCACCCAAGATTTGCTAATGAAATCTGGAAGCAACCCTTGCTAGTAAATTTTAGATTGGACCTCTTCAAGAAGTCTCACAGCACTTTTGGAAAATGGATATCAATTAGGCCAACAAAAGGTAAAAATATGGGCACTTGATTTTGCGCATACATTGCTGATATAAGTGAATAAAAAATGATATAGGTACATCTAACTTAACTTTGCACACGCGTGAGGTGATGTGTGATGTGAAAGAAAGTCCATCATTTCGGGTGGGCCACACATTGGGCTTCTTCTTGTCACATCACACATCATCACCGGGTAATGCGTATGCAAGTCTGAGTTCATCATTAGCATTGTTGATAAGTGAATCAACACATTCAAGTCTTTGAATTGAAAGTGTCTGAATCAGTTTAATTAGGTACAACTCGATTCATTAACTGATAAGTGAATCAACACATTCAAGTCTTTGAATTGAAAGTGTCTGAATCAGTTTAATTAGGTACAACTCGATTCATCTAACTAGCATCCTTAGGACATCAACAATGAGCCAACAAAATTGTTTTTGAGTGAGACTCTTATTATTTATCTAGTCATTTGCTCAATTATTGTTTTCAATGGGTTCTTCAACACAAACTCCTAAGGGTGAAATTTAAGGTTAGTTGGCTCTTACAAGATTAACTAAGTTTATGTACTCCCACCGTTTCAAATTATTTGTCATGTTTGAAAAGACAAAGTCTTTAAATCTTTTTGCTTTGATTCAATCTTTCAAAATAACCCATTTGCCAAAACAAATTTTTTCAAAAGTTGGGTTATTGTTGGAAATAATGAATTGTTTAATGTGAATGCATTAAATGAATGCGATTATTTCATGTCTACTTAAAAATTAGAATTTGTGCATTTGAAACGGAGGTAGTAGCATTATAGCTTTCCAAGTGAGACCCAAAGTCTTTAAATCTTTTTTTTTGATGAAAATTTCAAAAATAAAAGATTTTTGCCAGTTGAGTGTACATATTTTTTCCAAAATTTCTAAAAATAAAAAATTTAGACTTTGTATGTCGATAAGAATCATTACTGACGTCTTTCATGAGTCTTCAAAACATGAAAATTGTGAAAAAAAAACCCTACCGAAAATCCGGTTTTGCAAAAGTGGTACTGAGGATGATAAATTGTGGAGTAAATTTTTTCCGTACATTAAGTCTTTCATGAGTCTTAATTCCCAAAAGTGGTACTGAGGATGATAAATACTCCGGACAAGTGATATTAATTCGGGCAGGCAGGAAGGTGACAAAACAGATGGGTTCGGTCCGCCTACTGGTAATAATTTTTCTTCACAGGTTCTTTGCCTAAAAAAACTGGTTTTTTAGTTTGTTCTTATTTAATTTTTTTTTGAATTTGTTTGTTTTATATTGATTTTTTGGATTATTTTTTGTTTTTATTAACAAAACTTTGAATTTGGTTAATAATTTTATACTTTTTATATTCCTCTCGTCGAGACAATCCAAGAAACTATAAAAAATTGACGTAAAACTAAAAAATTCAAAAAAAAATTAAATAAGAACAAACGAAAAAATCAAACTGGTTTTTTTAACCAAAGGACTACAAGAGCTCTCTTGCTTTGACAAAAGAACCACTCAGGGCCACAAATTGGACTCGCCCCACCTAAGAACGTAACCTTTTGATGAGACGAAACAACCACCGCCCCGACCTACCAGATAAATCACGATACTTGTCCTAGAGAGGAATCCAAAAAATGATATGGGTACACAAATTGTGCACCCCAAATGCACACCACCATGAGGTGGCAAATGAAGAGAGGCCTAATGTGGGGCTCACCCAAAAAATGGGTCTCTCCTCGGTGGTGTGCATTTGGGGTGTACTATTGCAGACTTCTATAGCATTGTTCTACGCATAATCGGCAAGATATTTTTAGATATGCCCAACTGAGTGCTCCTTTAATGCAACGGGAAAAAATCAATTATGCAGATGGGAATCACACTACAAGAAATCAGGGTATTTGCGAGGAAATAAATTCCTCGCTAAATGCCATAATTTCCTTGCAAAAGGTTTTTTGCGAGGTATTTTCATTCGTCATTCGTTCCTCGCAAATGGGTAGTCTCCAATTGTTTTTTGCGTCCAAAATTCTATTTCCTCGCTAAAAAGATTTTTTTTGCAAGGAAATTTAACTTGTCGCTAATGAGTGAACTCTTTTGCGAGGAATTTCATGTGTTTGGCGATATGGAATTTTCCTCACAAAATCGTGAACCCTTTTGTGAGGAAATTCATTTTGCGAGGAATTTCATGTGTTTGGCGATTCAGAATTTTCCTCGCAAAATGGTGAAATTCATTTGCGAGGAAATTCATTTGCGAGGAAATTCATATGTTTGGCGATTCAGTATTTTCCTCGCCAAATGATGGACTAGATAGCAACAGCTCAAATTTCCTAGCTAAATATACATGTTTACTAACAAATTATTTCCTCGCAAAAAGGTGCACTCGAAGCCAACAACCCAAATTTCCTTGCCAAATGTGCATGTTTAGCGACAAAGAATTTCCTTGCAAAATGATACACTTAGTAGCAACCAAACAAATTCCCTTGCAAAAAATCACTTTTTGGCTAGGAAACAAATTTTTGTAGCAAAAAAAAAAAAAACAATTTTCTTTTCGCGAAGAACCTCACAAAATAACTCTTTTAGCGACAAAAAAGCTACCAATTGTTCTCATTTTGATTCCTGTCATACAATGACCCGCTATATATATATAATTCAAATAGCACATGCAATTCATCAAACTCAAAGGCAATGACGCGAACATTAAGCCATTTCACAAATGTCAAAATATGATACTTATATACCGAGAACATAATACCATGTATCAAGTATCTATACAAAAATCACTATGGACTAAATCATGTACTATTAAGTACCAAAAGAAAAGGCTGATCCAATATCCTTCTTCATCCATGTAGAAGTCCAAAAAACCAAAGGCATCCCCCCTTCTTCTGTCATATTGAAGTCCCAAAAAAAGGAAGGCAAAAAGCAGTTTTGTCCTCAAAACATCATTGGGGCTCTGAACCTGCCTTCATTCCATCGCCTACAACTGCATCAATCTCCTTGCTAAACAAATTGTCAAATAACCCATCTGTACCAGCTACGATAACATCTCCAGGTACAATAGGTATAGTGAAAACCTAGTCACAGTTATCCCAAACAAATGAATTAGTTATTTAGATTTTCTACATTCTGAAAGCTCAGTTAAACTCTCAGCACAAATATTCAGAATATAAACCAAACAAATTATAGTTCAAAATACAATGAGAGTAAGACAAAACAAAAGGAAGGCCTCCTGAGCCAGGACTAAGTACAGGTACTAAGAGGAACAGAAGTAAAAGGCTACCTATCATCGCCCATAGTCTAGGATTATTCTGTCTATTATATTTTGTTTTCAAGTGACTCAGAATAGAAGAATTAAGTCCTGAAACAAGAAACATTCATGTGAGAACCATCAATATTTCCTGCTCTAGACCTTATGGAATTCATACCTCTACTTGGAGACAAATACATGTTAACCTTTTTTTTTCCTCCTCGGTGAAGGTCAGTAATGTTAGTTGTAAATAGTGAGGTTTGAACCCCAGTCAAACACATGGGAGTACATGGTGCCAACCACTGGGCTACCACTCCACTTGCACCTTTTATATTAACTTGATCAGTCATTTGGTATGTCTTATCTTATTCATCTCAATTAGTCATGGTTCATTTTCCTAAACAAACCAGCACTTAAAAGCTAACTCATTTGTCTCTGTACATGCTGTCATGGACAATTACATTGCAGCAGCATGTACAAGAAACAAAAGGATCCTTTTTGCTCCTGAATTCCCTCTGTTATTTATGCATCTGGACTGAGGCGGGAACAATTAAAAGTACAAAGCATGGTAGAGAAACCAAGGGTGAAAGAGCCATAATTTGCAATTATCCATGCACAACCAAACAAGTCATGAACGTAACAACTACCTCACTTGACAATATATCATCCTCTTCCTAAAACGACAGCTATGCTAACAGGAGTCAATATAAAATTCAGCTATGCACTGAGTCCGATTTTACTAAACTACCTTCCTATTGGTTGATACAAAACCATGAAATTTACCCACCACGTATTCAGGCTTTTGATGTCGCTCGAGCAGGAATATATGTAATTTTGGCCAGAAGGATTATGAAAGCAAGTTAGGGCCCAATTACTGATCTACAGGTGTGTTCACGGCGTCAACCATTAAAAATGTACACAGTTTAGTTCATTACATCAAAATAGCAAGAAATGTGATACTGCCTAATGTAATACAAATAGATC